>JARHVA010003328.1:1882500-1947500 GCA_037957365.1 Torreya grandis | reverse complement strand
CCTAAATTATCTGATATAATTTAGTTTTATATGTCTACTCACCTTCTCTTTTGAATAAAAACCATACATATAAATATAGTTCACTACTCTATCAAAAGTTAATATGAGATTATTTCCCATTATATGTAAATAGACATCCACCCATATACTCATAATAGAAACTTTTATTAGAAATAAAGGGATTATGAACATGTCAGGTAATGGTTTTGAATGACAACCTATTACCAAGTGACACTAATGTTGTCAAAAGATAGCAATGTTGTCAAATTACAATAATGTTGTCAAATGAAAAAATTGTTATATCTTGATAGTAATATTACCAAATAATGCC
The DNA here is from genome assembly GCA_037957365.1 of Torreya grandis. Lineage (NCBI taxonomy): Eukaryota > Viridiplantae > Streptophyta > Pinopsida > Cupressales > Taxaceae > Torreya > Torreya grandis. The sequence goes on along the minus strand of JARHVA010003328.1, from coordinate 1,947,169 downwards.
AATGTTATTGAATGATATCAATACTATTGAATGATAGAAATTTTGTCATTTAACATCAAGCTATATCATTTAATAGTAATTTTATCAAACAATAGTGTTACTATTGAGTGACAACATTCTTGTCATTTGGTATCATTACTATGAAATTATAGCATTTATATAATTTGATAGCATTACTATCAAATGGTAGCATTGTTATCATTCATAAATATTACTATCAAACAACAACATTGTTGGTGTTTGACATCATTACTATCAAATGAAAACATATATGTCATTTGGTACCATTTCTACCCTTCACCATGAAACCTATTTTTTGGTGATGAATAGGTGTGATCCAAAAAAGAATAAGGACTATGGGTTTTTTTAGAGTTTCAAAACCATATAAATTTTGTGTCCCTTATGATTCTCCTGTCCATTTGCCTTCTCACTAAACACCATCTATTAAATTTCATCAGACTTTTGAAACACATATTTCAAAATTCACCAAAAACCCCAAGTTAATTTCTATATGAGCCACTAAAATTTACCCTGGTATGTGATAAACCTACTCAAGTGCATTAGGAAGACTTTTATTACATAGGAAACCTAAATTGCTAACTTGTTTACTATTTAGTCTTATGTCAAGATATTAAATCTATGAGGAAATTTGTACTAGACTTATTGGTTTCCTCTTGAAATACACACACACACACACACACACACACACACACACACACACACACACACACACACACACACACACACACACACACACATGACCATGTGTAAATATGTGATCATATTGTATATTTTAATGACTCAACTAAGCTACAAAACTTAATTTTATTCATTTATCATTGTATAAATTTAACATAACTTTGACAGTGCTATTAGTTATGACCTACATGGAAATTGGATATATTTATGTATGAATGCAATACATGGGTTAATAAAACATTGTGATATCTAGTTGAGTATATATACATGTCTCCTCTTGGATAATTTTATATAGTCGTACATTATAATGGGAAATTTGGAGTATCTATTTATATAAGTGATAGTATTTATTGATGAGGAAGTTTGTCCATTGGTTGAATGAATAATTAATAAGATCTTAAAAAAGTAAATTTGTGAAGAGATAATATATGTATATTAGAGTGGTAGGTGTTGTATCCACCCAATTGTAATTTTTATTTGAGATTTGGTGTTTAAACCAAAAAATAGAGAGCATCATTAGATTCATAATATGTCAAAACCCTAATATCAGCTGTAAACATGACCCAGTTTCATGATAGACATTTTTTGCCATTTTGGAGGGTTTGAAGGTAATTTTTTAGATTTCATGTATATCTATACCATATAGAGGTATAAGATCAAAATATTTTTTGGGTTTTACTAGGTATTTAAAAAAACCTAATGGATTTTTTTTTGCTTTTTGAGGAAGTCATACTGTTTGTTTTAGATCTGAGTTTTTTTATGTGTAAGTTTTAGTGTTTTATAGGGTTATAAAACCCAATTTGTTTTGGTATTTGATGGTAACAGTTCCAAAATACACTCTTTGGCTATTATTTTATGGTTTGCCCCTACATATTATCTTAATTTGGTATATTTTATACCACTACATAAAATTTGGATTGTGAAGCACATGCTAGTTTAAATACACATTTTTTTCATAGAATGTACATATCAACTTATGCTAATTTGGTTTTTGCATGGTTCTTTCATTTATGAGTTTTATATTTTTGACAACCTTTTTTTCACATAGTTATGACCACCAACCTATTTTAGATAGTTTTTTTGGTTGTGCAATTCACATATTTCATCTAGCCCTATTTACACACAATGATGCTTGAGAGCACATCAAATTCAATGGAGTGAAACACATCACTATTTATGTGAAAATTGCATTCATTTTTTGTGATGTCACTTCCACATCAATCAAATCAATTGAGAGGGGAAGAAATCATCCTCATCCATAGCCCCTTGGTCACATGGTATGGTCACTTGTGGGGGCTTAATTTTTTATTTATACTAATGGGGGCTTAACTCCTAAGTCTAATTTTTTTTTAAAATCTCTCCAAGAATTGAAAATGTTTCCAATAATTTTAATTTTGTGCATTTTTATTTGACCATTTATGATGGGAAAATTATAATAAGTATAAATTTTTATCATGAACTTGAAACCAAGTGTCTTTTTTTCAAAAGTGTATGTTTTTTATGCCCAATATATTGGTTCATTTATCTTGTAAAATTTACTAAAATATACATTTCCATTTTTTGTGGGGAGGGGGATCAATACAAAATACTTTTGGGGGGTTGTCTTGGTGATAATTTGTGCACCCTTTTTACTTTCTCTTACTCTTTGGTGATTTTTTACAATAGTTTCTTATTCTATATTAGGTCAGTGTGATCCATTAAGAACACAATTACCACACATGGAGACCAATAATGGAAACAATCATTAAACAAAAAGGATTATGGGCCTTATTAACTGAAACACAAGTAATGTTCACTATAGAAGATGATAAATTTCAACATCAATGAAAATTTGATGAGTGTATGGGTTTAATAGGAACTTATGTAAATGATAGTCTTTTATTTCATTTGGAATGATGTGACTCTCTTTTAAAAAATGGGAAAAATTGAAGGATTTATTTGGTATGGTTGATCACATGAGAACCATGCAGCTTGAAGTAGATATCACTTCTCTCAATCTTAAAGATTTTCCATCCATTATAGACTATCTTACTAAGTTCAATCACTTACTAAAATAATTGAAGGGGAGTGGAAGAGACAAAAAATATTAAGAGTGTGCTTACCTAATTATATCAAAGTTGAAAGTTCCATTCCAAATATTTGCTTCTAATTTTTTCTCTATCATAGATGTCTTGGGTTGCACAGTCAAAATTCTTAATTTAGAGTTGTTTTATGAAAGACTTACTAGGGAAGAATCAAAATTGTCTAACCTTGAGTCTTCCACCTTTCAAAGGATTTAGTAGAATATAATCCTAAGGGCAATAAAAAATTAAACCCAAAACCACTCCTCCATCCAAAAGTGCCATTAAACACATATAATAACTCTAAACACAAGGAGCTTTATAAATCCAAGAATAAGTCTAGCCTTTCAAGCTCCCCCTTCTTTTTGGGGGGAGGGGGGGTCATGTAAAAACTAGGTGTTGGAAGATAATGTAAGCCTTAGAGGATGCAGTTAGAAAACATAATATCTCTATCTCCACTCCACCTCCTTAAAATGAGCATGGAAAAACACTTAATAGTCTTGGGAGATCTCAATCACATGTTACAGATAGTTGGGTTATATATTTTGGTGCTTCTCACCATATGACTTCTTCTAAGGAGTATCTTATATCTCTTGGTTTGAGTTATACTTCCAACAATGAGGTTAGAGATTATTCCTTTATTTATATTAAGGAAAGAGGTGAGATATAACTTGATGGTGAGTTCATAAATGATTAATCATATTTTCATAAAATCACTACTAATTTGATTTTTGTTTATCATATTTATCATTTTAGTTAGGGCAAGACAGTGACTTTCACACTATAAGGGTCTAAAATTTTAACCTTTTTAGAGCCTCATTCACTTTTTGTACAGGCTGTTATTGATCATAGTTCATAACTATATCACTTTGAGAGTTTTTATGACACTTCTTATATGGGGAAATGTTTGGTTTCTCATGTTGATTCTAAGAGTATGTTTTAGCATGAGAGATTTGGGCATTTTGAATATAGATATTTGAAGGAGTTGAGGACTCATGTTGTGGTTGATGGTCTTCCAAGCATTTTTTATCTTGATGGAGTTTGCCTAGATTTGAATTAGGTAAATAATACCAAGATCCATTTCTTAAGGGTATCTAAAATATATATTATTCACCACTTGAGATTATGTATAGTGACTCGATGGTTTTTTCTACTTATTTTTTCAATGGAGCTAAGTATGCACTTACATTTATTGATAATTTCTTATTATGTACTTGGGTTTATTTTCTAAATTATAAGAGTGAAGTTTTTTTACAATTAAATGTATTCAAGGATTTGGTCAAGAATCAAAATTATAATTGCATAAAGAAGATTTGCACTAATAATGGGGGGATTAATTTAACAAAGAGTTTTTTAATTTTTTGGTAACTCATGGAATTATTCACCAACATTATATTCCTTATACTCCACAATAGATTGGTTTAACAGAAAGGAAGAATTAAAATTTGAAGGATATGGATAACTACATGATGAATTCTTAGGATTTATCTCTTATATACTAAGAAGAAGCAATTGATTTTGCAAACTACATTCAGAATCAAACACCACACAAAGCACTTGAGCATTTTGACTCCAAAGGATCTTTGGTTTGGAATGTCTCATTTTTTTGAGTTTTTGAGATCCATGCTTATAATTTTATACCAAATAATAAAAGGAAATCCTTGGATAATAATATAAAACCCTTTATCTTTGTAGGGTATTGTAAGGACATGATAATTTATTGAATTTTGTATCTTGATACTCATAATGTTATTTTTTGAACACATGTTTATTTTGATGAGTCTTTCTATTCTCATGAGTATTCATATTATTCCATGACTTATTCTTCTTTGATTCCATCCATTGATTATATTTCACTTCATATTGAGGATCCCTTATTTGAAGAGGTGGTTTAGGAGTCCATAGAGGAGGTTATGGATGTATACCTATATCCAAATCATGTTCCCACTATGCCTAAATGGGTTTTTATTATAGTTTTTAAGGAAAAACCCTTTATATAAGATTTTCCACCCACTAGACATCAACATGCACATTTTACAGGTTATGAAATTTTGTGTCAGTTATTTTATAGGGATCCAATTTTTTCTACAAGCTCATGGTATAAAAGAGTGAGATTATGTGATGATAGATGAGTATTATTCTTTGATGAATAATCATACTTGAGATTTGGTATCTATTCTTGAGTGAATAAATTTAGTTAGGTGTAAGTGGATATACTACACCAATTACATAGATGATGGATCCAATAACAAGTATAATGCATGTATTGTAGAAAAGGGTTTATCACAAGTCAAAGTTATTGATTAATCTAAGACTTTTACCTATGTTTCCAAGATGGATTCTATGCACCTTGTAATTTTTCTTGTTACATCACAGGGTTGGCCAATGTACCAGATGGATGTAAAGTGTGACTTATTACATGGATATTTTTAGTATTAAATATAAATGGGACAACCTAATATGTTTATTCACAATTATTATCTTGTGTTTTGAATATTAAGGTCTCTCTATGGCCTCAATTGGGCTTGTCAAGCTTGGTATGAGAAGATGGATTATTTTCTTCTATCTACTAGTTTTATTCATTAGCACTCAGATCTTATTATATATATGTAACATGTTAGAGAGGATAATATTATATTGTTTTTGTATGTTGATGATTTTTTTCTTATAAGCAACTCTTATTCTCAGATTTAGGCTATTCAATAAGTTTTTTAAGCATAGTTTGATATGACAAATCTCAATATTTTTCCAAATTTCCTTGGTTTCTATATTTCTAAATAATATTTTAGGGATTAATTTGGTTTAGAATAAGCACAACATTTATCTTATTACGTGTTTTGGCATGGTTTATTACAAGCTAAATCCCTCTATTTTTTAGTCTAGGTCACTCTTACTTCCACCTGCACTACTCTTTATGATCATACATTGTATAGGTAGTTAGTTGGAAGTCTCATGTACATGAATTGTACTCTCCCTAATATTTATTTTATAGTTGGGCTTGTATCTTAGTATTCACATGATCCTCATGATATTCATTGGTAGGATGCCAAAAGGATTTTTTGATATGTGTGGGTCACTTCCCACATTAGATTACACTACACTAGAGTTTATACTCAATTGGTTGGATATAATAATTTATTGGGTATGTTTTAATGATGATAGGAATTCCACTTCTACCTAATTTTTTTTTTGTTCTTCTTTAGTTTCTTGGGCATGCAAGAAGTAGTAGGTTATTTCACTTTAATTTATAGATGTAAAATATAGGGAAGCAATCACAATGATTTAGTATGTTATTTGGATTCATCAGTTATTGAAATTTTATCTTCATGAAGGATTCACCTACTATACTTTAGTGTGAAAACCAAAGTGAAATTCACATTTATCACAACCTTTTTGAGCACTAATAGACCAAACTTATTAAGATTCATGTGCACTTCATTTGTCAGCACATTCATGATGAATTTATTTGCTTGGAGTACATTTTTACTCAATACTAATTGTTTAAACATTTACAAATCCTTTTTTAACACCTCATTACCTTGATTTTCATGGCATGATTGGGGTTTCAAAATTTATCCCTGGGGGTGTTCATGAGGACATCTTCCTTATTCAATTTTCATGGATATATTATACATGAGTACTTGATTAGGCCTTATTTTTAGGACTCATAATGTGGATATGACACTTTATTTTTGGCTATTTTTATCCCCTAGCTTCACTTTTGGATGGGTTAGAATAAATTATTTACCTTATCTAATGTTTCCTAGGTAATTTATAATTTTAAGCATTATTTAGGTTTTCCCACCCACTTAGGTGTGGATATTAAATATTTGAGTATAGTGATTTTCTATTCTTACATTATCTCATGTGATCCTATAGCTTTCATTGATCTTTCTTACCTATATATGCAAGGAAATCTCATTATACTTGATAGTTTTTTGGAGATTTTATATGATATTTCTACTCTTTGTTCTATATATCAATTTTTTGCATCCATTTCCTTCATATGATGTTTTTTGCTATTAACACTTGAGATTTATGTGGCTTGGAACAATAAATTTTTTATTCCTTTTACAAATAAAAATGAAAATTTATAATAATTTTAAAATTGACAATGAATGATCAAACATAATGAAAAATTTATAACATATAAATCATAAATAATAATGCATTTGCTTCTACAATCTAAATAAGCTAAAAACTCAAGTCAATATAAAAATCATTTGTCACATTATTTAACACAACCAAGGAAAATTTTGGAACGTCATTCCCAAAATAAAATCATATAGCCAACTAAAAATAACTATAAAATTTTAAATCTAATAAAATATGTTACAATACTAGTACTTTTCTCATATGAAATAAATACAAAATATAATGATTACCATTATCAACTAGATAAAATAGAAAAGTAATAATGATTAGTCTGAGTTATAATTTCAAGAAGACCATGATAGTTCAATAATTTTATTTATTTACTCATTTCAAAAATAAATCATTAAACCAAAATGAGCTAAGTGAACAACCACCTATTCAATTTGAAACCGAGCACAAGTATTTCTATTGTTATTTTACTTAATTTGAGAAATACCAGAATAAAAATAGTTAATAAATTAGAATATTGATGCCAAATAATACAAGTACAAGAAATTGGAAAATTTAACAAGAAAAAAATAATATGAAAAGTATTTTTTAAATGTCCAAATATCGAATGTATTTTATGAATCAAGAAAACATATTCTATGTCAACCTTATTAAACCAAACTAAAACTATTTTACATGCTTAGATAAATATTTTAGATATAAAAATTGACTTATTGAATTGAAACCCTGAACATTGCATTAAATGGAAGAATCTCAAAACAAATAATGTTTGTCCTTTACTAAGATACAAATCATTCTTAAAACAGTTATTAAAAAAATGCTCTATTCGCTTTGAAAAAAGCAATGGAACCCATGTCAGTAGTGAACATAAAATAATTTTAAAGGAGAATATTATTTATAAAATAACCATTAACCAATTCAAATACTCAATAACCTAGAATTTATTCTTCTAAGCAAGACTATACAATAAAAAAACTACATGCAACTTGTATAAAAATCAAAATTGAGAATTTTGGCATTTAAAAAAATATATATATATTCTTTACCTTTGATTAAAAAAAAAACATACTGAAACTACTTCAAACCTTCATAAATTTAAGCAACATTTTCCATTTTCTTAAAGTCAAAACCGTTCTACAAGTAATTTTGAAATATTTCAAACTAAATGAACACCCTTTTGTGATTCACTTAAAATAACCAATAGGTAGAATAAAATTTTAAATCACTCATAATTATTAAAATAACAAACAACTTAAAAATCATTAATAATTTCATCATGAAATAACATCTTTTAAAAAAATGCACAACTCTATCCAAAACATGAATTAATAAACCAACTATATTTTCCATTTGTAGAGTGTACCACTTTTGATTTCATATCAAGCACTAGGCATTTACCAATCAAAACATGATTGTATTAAAACATTAATAAAAATTTTATAAGTGATTTCAATTGTCACACAATGAATAAATCACACACAAAAAATATATCTTAAATCTTTAACCTAGAATTTTTGTCTAAAACCAAAAGATTTGTATTGAAAACTGTTAAAAAGAGAACATATATTTTGAAAAACTTCTTCATTTTGACAAGAAATACATATAACTATGAAAAAAAATGGGGTTTATAAACTTCAAAGAGATATGGTTGCTTCCTGAAATACTTATTCATCTATTCACATTGAAAAAATATATATCAAACTATATTTTTCCATGCAAGTTCATCAAACATGTAGACCAATATTTTTTCATATTACTATAAATAAACCAAGTATTTGAAAAATATATATTCTAATATGCAATTAAAAAACTCAAACTCAAGGCTCTCCATATCACCATTTTCTATATCAGACACATGAACAAATGTAACTTATAAAATTTATCATTCTTACTATTGTATGCATAAATTTTCAATGCATGAAAAATGAAAATATCTTTCAATTAGATGGATGTGTTAGTATTTTATACAAAAATAGATAAGCACTTGAAATCAATATTGCATGAAAGTCTCTTAAAAATCAATAATTTTAACATAAATCAATACTAACAAGTTAATTTTATCTACATTCTAATCTAAAACATTTTCCTGATAGAAAATCTAAAATACTCATTGCCTTCTCCAACACAACTGAACTCGTATCATAAAATTTTATACACTTGTGTCAAACATACATGTCCAAAAATTTTACGATTATTTATATGTAATAAGTTTCCTTTTATATATTAAACTCTACAAATAACTTGTTTTCATTTCTCAAATTGAGTATAAATTGACATCATACTTGAAAATAAGATGAATATCACGTTCAAGGCCCAAGTAAGAGAACTAGAGGACTAACTAAAAAGAAGGAAGGAAAAAAGTAGGAAGTTGGTAGTCTATAATGACTGAGAGGAGTCATACCACTAATTTTGTGTTTCTCTTCTAGTTGGTTTTTTGTTGATACTTAGTGCCTCTTTCTTGTTGGACTATCATATCTTTGGCTGAAGATAGCCTTGTAGTGTTTTAGCCCTAGGGATTTTTCTATTTGTTAGTTTTTCTTGATTTTCATTGAATATATTTCATTTTTTATAAGGGTATAGAACCCTAATCCCATTTTTTTAACTTAATCAAATAAAAAAAAGATGAATCAATTGCATGATATTTGACTATGCACCTCAATAAAAATTTCAATAACATTTTTACATTCTCTTTAGATATCTTTATAAACTATACTATGACTTTAAAAAACCTTATAAAAAACTCAAAATTTAATTTGAAATAAATTCATAAGAAAAGGTGCCTAAATTGAGTCATGTAGAATTAAATTTAAGAATATTTAGATCTTTACTCCCAAATGGTGGTGAGCATCAAAACAAGTCACTTTAAAATCTTGTCGACTGAAAACATAAAACATTAGACTTTCCTTTGTTTATATACTTTTAAATTATTTAAAATTGAAATGTGTTAAGGTTCCAATACACCTACCACCCAAGTTAGTCATTAAAAGGTAGTCAAAACTTGCTAATGTCAAATGAAGCATAATATTATTTCTTAGGCATGAATTTGAAATATAAAAATTTCCTTTCTTTCCCTTACAATTATTCCATAAAGAAAAATTTGAATTTTTTATTATTACTAAGGATAATATAATCAAAATTATGTCACAAGAACTAGAACAAAATAAGCATAAGTTGACAAATTTTATTTGAAAGGTTACCAAATGAATAGTTATATGAACTTTACTTCTTAATATTGTGTAAATAAAAAATGATCAATGGTTTTGAAGACTATATATAAGTGTAACTATAATTTCATGCAACTTTATTATGTCATTATTCACTTATATTTATAACACAAATTATAATTAATCCCTAAATCTAGTCATAATTTTTGAGTCTTACTAGAAGTTGAAAAAGATAGATTTTGATCTCAAATAATTTGTATTTAAATTATGGCATAGTAAAAGACCAGTGAAAAATTCTCTTATATTTTTCAAATATAGTATTTTTATTAAATTAACATTAGATTCACATGAAATTTTTAATATTTTAATTGTTAATATAAATCAATCAAATATGCAAGTTTTTATAAACACTCAAATGCATTTGTATCATAATAACTTAAATTAGATTGTGTGATTCACCCTACATACAATGTAAGTTCAACAAGGTATATTATAATTTATTAAAGATAATTTGTCATGATTTAATGTTAAAAAATGGGAGTATATAATTTTTTAATAACATTGGCGACATTGGTAGATATGAAGTTGGGATGAAACCAAAGATCTATGAAATTTTAACTTAAGAGTGTGATGAAAATTTATTTTTTCCTAAGTTGTTAAGCATGAACCCCTTGATTATTTTCATAATAGGGATGCATTTTTAGGATAATATACTATCAAACATCCTAAATAATCTTATAATAAATTAATTTTCCATTGAAATATATACAAATTTTCCTAATTATGAAATTAAAGAGAAAAAATCAAGGGATACCTAGTTTTAGAATCTGTGAGTTCTTGGATCATTCATCATATGAGAATTAATTAATGGTGTTTATCATGTTGTGTCATAATAATTTTTGTATCTTTATTGGTCAAGTTTATGTATAATAAAAATTATTTATTCATGTCTATTTTCCCAAATATTGGATAAATTGAAAATTATTTCTTAATATCATCAAATGCCACATAATATCATGTTTCCCATCATCCCCTTATTGGAGGTACAATCACTGAGAGGGGGGTGAATCAGTGATGCAAGATATTTAAAACTTCAAATGCAATCCTTTAAAAATATTAATCAATGATCACTAGCATTCATAAAGCATAAAATATGTTCATAGCAATTAATAAGAAAGATGAAGCAAGATCACACTCATAACACAAGATCTATGTGGGAAACCCTCTTGGGGAATAAAACCCACACTCAAGATTGTAAAAACATCAAATAATTATCCTATAAGATGATAAAAAAAATGATAATTTTTAGTGAAGTACCTAATTCACAACAATAACCTACCCATAAGTATGAACAAGCACCCACTTGTTCTAGATGTTGAGCACTCACACAACACCTATGAAATCAACATCTCTAGAATTTTGATTGCTAATCAAATTGATTAGAGAAAAAATGTTTAACACCACTCTTTCAAATCATCACATACACTTAAACTTTATCATACAAGTAATTCATCTAAACACCTCTTTGAATATCTCAATTCTTCCACATACATGTCTAGAAACCATTGCCTTGGTCTCCACTATTTATAGAGTCTTCAAAAATATTATCTTATTAGTTAGTAATAAGACATGCCTTAACCCTTAAGACATCTAACATGCTAATACATATCTAAAAATCATTCTCACAAGTTAGAAATAGTATCTATGGGTCACACCTAGGCCTTAGTATCCATTATAGGTCTCATGGAGACCTATGCACCCATTAAGAACATATGATCACATTAAAATATATGGGTCAATTTAATATAATATCTAAGACATCTTCAAGTGATTTCTCCCAAAAAAAAATCCTTTTGATAAAGTAAAATTGATTGAATAATATTATGTACACATCAGCACCATGAATGAATAAATAGACAACTTTGAGCTCTATAACTTTGTCTATAAAAAAAATTAGACCTTCAAACAAGATTCAATGGATGTAACTTCAAGTATTATACAAATTTTATTTTTACTATGTCAATAAATTCATCTTGGATCAAAATTTATATCTTAAAAACTAATCATTGGTTTTCATTTGTTAATTTGAATATTTGAATTCCAATGATCACTATATAGACACTAAATATCGAGTACCTTAACCTCATCTCATGCTTCCTAGAAATATTGGACAAATACACACCATCATCAGTCTCCTTTGATTAGCTCAATATTTATCATGAAATGATTATCATTGATGTTAGATAAGAGATCTTATGATGTGTCACTCAATAGGTCTATGTGCCTTCTACACATTTAACTTTTGACTTGACCTGCACCATTGATCTTTGTTAGTATGAATGCCCATGAACCATTGATATTTTGTCAACTCAATGAGATAATGACACTTGTCACTAGTGTGTGAAATATTATATTCTTTGACATTTTGACTAAATATGTAATGACATTACTTCAAGAATTAAGTATAAAAGTAGAATTATATTCAAATATGACTAAAATATATCTAAATATATGATAATAGATAAGCCACTTCGAGGGGGAAACCTCCACAAGCTTCAATAAGAGAAAAATTTACAATATGATGATAAATGATTACCCACTACCTCCTATATATAGTCTATCTAGGCCATGGCTGACCTACTAATCAAAAGAAAGCATATATAAATGTAATATAATGTCAAAGAGGGATAAGTAAGCCACAATTCAGCTAATACTATCCTCATACATGTGATAGGTTAGGGGCGTAGCATGCCCTTCCCCTTCAAACCAACATTGTCCTCAATGTTGAACAACTCTGGATGTTGTTGCAGAAAATCTTCACCTTCCCAAGTTGCATCTTCACTGCTTTGGTTTTTCCACTTGATCAAATATTCCCTAATCTCTCTGGTTCTCAACCTTTTAGTACGTGTTTAGAGGAACTTCTCTGGTTTCAAAATGACTCATCCTTCTTCATCTAGTTCTACAAGCTCTGTCTAGGTGGAAACTTTTTGTCCAATGACCTTCTTCAAACAAGAAACATGAAATACTGGGTGTATGTGAGATGAATGACGTAACTTGAGCTTGTAAGCCACACTTCCAATTTTTTTTAGAACCTAATAAGGGCCATAATACTTATGAGCAAGTTTGTTGTCCTTTTTTTGTTGCTTTAAGGACATCTGCTTGTAAGGCTGCAAATGAACAAATACCCAGTCACCCACCTCAAAATTTTGCTCACTACAGTGTTGATCTACTTGTTGCTTCATCCTATTTTGTGCCAAGGCCAAATTCTCTCTCAAACTAGCCAAAACCTCTTGTTGATGTTGAATGTGTTCTTCCACATCTCAAACCTTGGTGTGCATCTTTAATGAAGAAGTGATGGAAGGTGGATGGTAACTATATAGTGCTAGAAATGGAGACATTTTAGAATAGGTATGGAAAGATGTGTTATACCACCATTCTACAAGTGGTATCCATTTAACCCAATGTTCTTGTTTATCTGATACAAAACAACGGAGATACCCCTCTAAATATTTGTTAACCACTTTAGTTTGTCTATCAGATTGGGGGTGGTAAGATGAGCTATGAGCTAGCTAAGTACCCAAACAGGAAAATAGTTTAGTCCATAAATTACTAGTGAAAATAGGATCATGATCACTTACAATTATTTTTGGGGTTCCATGTAATTTGAGAACTGCTTCCATAAAAATAGCCGCTACTGTACTTGCTGAAAATGGGTGTGAGAGAGCACAAAAATGGGCATATTTTGTAAGCCTATCCACAATGACCAAAATAACATTATTGCCTTCAAAACAAGGCAACCCAGTGATGAAATCCATGGAAACCTCCTCCCTCCTATGACTAGGAATTGCTAACGGTTGTAACAAACCTAGGGTCTTAACTGTTTCAACTTTATTCTATTGGCATATCAAGCATTATTTCACAAACTTTTGTACATCTCCCTTGAGTCCTTCCCAAAATAATTCTTTCTTAATTCTATGATAATTTTTCAAGAACCCTGAGTGTCCCCCAATTGGAGATGCATGAAACTCTGTAAGAATCTTATGCTTAAGCTCTGAATTTTTACACAAGTATAACCTACCCTTATACCATAGGACATTACCTTTCCATTCAAATTTGTCAGAGGATAAATTACCTTGCTATAGATTCTGAATCAGAACCTATGTATCCTTGTCTTGCTCCCATTCTAACCTAGCTTTATCAACCCAATCTACTTGTAATATGGACATTGCACAAAGTAATGCTTCTGTGGATGCATCCCATCTGGATAGTGCATCTGCTACTACATTATCTTTACCCTTATTGTAGATGATTTAAAACTCATAACCCAACATCTTGGTTACCCATTTTTATTGTTCCTCAGATGATAATCTCTGCTCCAAAAAGTATTTGAGACTATCATGATCCATTTTCACCTTAAAGTGTCTACCCATTAGATAAGGCCTCCATTGTTTAACTGCATGAAGAATAGCCATCATTTCTTTCTCATAGATAGGTTTTCATAGATTCTTACCTTTGAATTGATGACTTTCAAATGCAATGGGTCTTCCTTCCTACATTAGTACTACCCCCAATCCAAACCCAGAAGCATCACATTCAATAGTGAATGTTTGTGAGAAGTCTGGAGTAGCCAAAACTGGAGTGGTGCACATAGTTAATTTTAGTTTCTCAAATGCTTTGGTGGCATCATCATTCCAATGGAAAGCATCCTTCTTTAGCAATGCAGTGAGTGGAGATGCTATGCTTCCATAACCTTTCACAAATCTTTTATAGTAACCTGTTAGTCCAAGGAACTCTTGAAGGTTTTTGAGAGTTTTTGGCATGGGCCATTCCATTATCACTTTGATCTTCTGGGGATCAACTTTGACCCCTTCATGGGAAACAATGTGACCGAGGTACTCTACCTCTTTTACTCCAAAAGAAAATTTAGATGGCTTCACATAATGTTGGTGCTTCTCTAAAACTATCAACACATGTTTCACATGTTGCAAATGTGCTTCCCATGTCTGACTATAAATCAATATGTCATCAAAGAAAACTAACACAAAATTCCTTAAAAAAGGCCTAAAAATAGTGTTCATAAAGCTCTAAAAAGTAGATGGTGAATTTTTAAGACCAAAGGGCATTACCAAAAACTCATAATGGCCCTCATGTGTTCCGAAATTAGTTTTATGAACATCTTCATCCTTGATTCTAATTTGATGGTACCCCGAGTGAAGATCCAATTTTTTGAAATAATTAGCACCATGAAACTCATCAAGTAAATCATCAATTATTGGAATAGGAAACTTATCTTTGATGGTGTACTTTTTGAGTTCCCTATAATCTAGGCACATCCTCCATGTGTCATCCTTCTTCCACACCATGACCACTGGTGATGAATATGCACTTTGGCTATGCTTGATGATCCCTGCCTCCAGCATTGCATGGACCATATTTTCAATTTCACTCTTTTGTGCATATGGATATCTATATGGTCTGATATTTGGTGGTTGACTACATGGAATTAGTTGAATGGCATGATCATGTTCTCTTTTTGGTGGTAGTCCTTTTGGCATGGCCCCAAAAATAGATGAGTGGTCTTCAAGAATTATTTGTAGATCAGGATGTGTAGATACCTATGTGGGTTGAACATCTATGGATCATAATTGTGCAATAATTCCCTCTACCCCCTTTTTTAGCATCTTGGTCATCTGATGTGAACTAATCAATTGTAGAGATTTTGCATGTAATCCATGTAGTTCAATTTTCTTACCTTCAGAATGAAAGTGGATGAATAGTTCTTGGAAGTTCATCTCAATGGTACCTAAGGTTGTGAGCCATTGGACTCCCAACACAATGTCTGTGTTACCCATGGGAATAGCAAACATAGGAGAGTCGAGATTGTTCCCACCCATAGTAAGCTTAATACTATGGCATTTGCCTAAAAAATTAATTATGCCACCATCTGCAATCATTACCTAAAATTTTGGTGCTGGGTAGATGAAATAGTTCAATCGAGTGGCCAACTTATGGTTTATAAAGTTATGTGTGCTCCCTGAATCAATCAACACTATCACCTTCTATTTCTTGAGGAACCCCACTACCTTAAGAGTTTGTGGAGTGTTAATACCTGTAAGTGCATGACAAGAGATTGTAGGTTGGGAATCTTTAGGTACCTCCTCTATATCTTCATCATCATCATTGGAGGCATCATCTACTTCTTCATCTTCATTTGGTCCCTTAATGTAGAATAACTTCTTCTCATCACATCTATGTCCTTTACTCCACTTTATATCACAACCAAAACATAATCCTTTTGTACACTTCTCTTCAATTTGCTGAGGGGTCAATCTAGTAGGTGGAGAAAATGTTGGTGATGATATGCTATGATCTTTGAAGTGAGTGAATGGCTACTTCTTGTTGGATATGAATTTTTCCTCATCTCTACGTGCTAGGATAATAGAATCAAAAATATTAAGTGGATTAAACATGCATACCTCATGTTGAATGTGGTCCTTGAGTCCACCCAAAAATAGGTCATTCAAGTTTACTTCAGAAATTGTCTCCACACATAAGGATAGGTTCTAAAAATGATGAATATAATCCTTGATGGAGCTAGTTTGTCACAATTTTTCCAGTTGGCTAAAGTAATTCTCTATCACACTATTGCCATAGTGTAATTGTAGCTCCTCTTTAAAAACTAACTAGGTGACATTGAGATTCATCTTTTTTTTTTGAGCACACAACCATTGATACCAAATGAATGGATTAGATTCAAGATACAAGGATGCCATGGTAACCTTCTGTCCACTTGGAATCTGATGTAAGGTCAAAATAATTTTCCATTTGGTTGATCCAATTGAGTGGATCTTTTCCATCAAATTTGTGCGTATCCACCTTTGGTAATAGGTTCCTCTGTGGCCATGCAGTTAGATTTGAAGTAGATTGGTTAGGAGAACCACCCTGGTGGGTTTGTGAAATAAAGTTAGCTTGATGATTTGAATGATTAATGTTCAAAGTTGTCATGATATCTCCCAAACTATCTTGTATGGATTGCATACTAGATTGTATGTCTTGCACCTCACTCTGAATGCCTTGCACACTATAGTCAAGCTGGCTCACTTTGTGATCTATGTTAGAAAACCCTGGTATAAAGGGTCTATTACATCCCCCTTCTGACGCCATCTCATCCTCGTTAGGAGTTTTACCTAGAATTTCAGCACCCTTTCTTTAGCCTCGAGTTTGTGGACCCTTTTTTTTACGATGTCGACCCTTATTGGCACTTTTGACCCAACCTTGACCAAGTGATTTTAGAATTATGTCAGCCTCAAATCAAAATATACAAAGAAAAAACCATAGCCAAATTTTTCTAAGCTTTCCAAAAATGTAAATAAGTTAGAAAAATTCTTTGAATTGCGCACTATAGAGCAATTTTATGAAAAATCATAAAATAGCGATAACTTTTGTAAAACAAATTCAAATAAGCTAAAATTTTAATGGAATATTTATTTTATTATTTAACACCTCCAGTAAAAATTTAGCAACCATTTTTTTATATATCAAAAAATTTAAAAATTTAGTGTTTTGCCCACAAGATTGCCCAAATAGCAGCTCTGATACCACTTGTAATGATATTACTTAAAGAATTAAGTATAACAGTAGAATTATATCCAAATATGACTAAAATATATCCAAATATATGATAATAGATAAGCCACTTTGAGGGGGAAACCTCCTCAAGCTTTAATAAGAGTAGAATTCATAATATGATGATAAATGATTACCCACTACCTCCTATATATAGTCTATCTAGGCCATGGTTACTCCATAGGCCAACCTATTAATCTAAAGAAAGCATAGATAAATGTAATATAATGTCAAATATGGATAAGTAAGCCACAAGTTGTCAAATAATATCCTCATACATGTGATAGGTTAGGGGCGTAGCAAAATTTGCACCATTAGATTAAGATCTAGATGATGAATGCTCATCATTAGATCAATTGACTAGTCACCTCAGACTTCAATGAAGTTAAACTTGATGGTCTTTAGCCCATCATAGTATATAAGAGTAACTTTGAAGGTTTATGACTTGATCTAGAAAAAACTTCAAGAGCCTAAATTTGTAGGGTACCTTCTTATCACTATAGACAACATCTCCATGAAATCCTTTAACCTTAGTTGACTTTTTAAGTACCTAAAATAAATGAACAAACTTTTTGGTTCATTAATATTTAAATGATGAGAAGTGAAAGTTTGGCTTCTCTTAATATAGAAGATGAATATTTCTCATTCTAAATGATCAAATGACATACCAAAGATTCACCAAGACATCTATGGATACCTCATAGCTTCTTATTTGTCCTTACAGACTTGTAAATATGTTATATATTCTCCAAGCTATCAAACACAAATTTTTTGTCATTAATACATTAGTATCTCATGATATCTTTGACATCAATGACAAATTAAGATAAATGACCATGCTAAAAAATCTCCCCCTTTTTGAATCATGTCAAAAAACCTTCATAATGAATTATTACTCATTTGAAATTCTTCATTCTGATCTTTCTCCCCCTTTGACATTAATGACAAAGGGTCTCTTCCTCAACATGCCAACAATCATTCCTAAAAAATATGTATGCATTAAATTAATATTAAGATGCTCAAGATACTTATATAATTTGAGGAATATGAATCCATTGCTTCCCCATTGACATGCACAAATATGAACTTGAACTTATCAGATCCTTAGACCTGATAAACTACTCACAGAGCTTAGAAAGCTTCCCCTAACATCATGTTCCATCTCATGTCATCTTTTCTTTGATATATACCAATCTAAACTTGGGATTTTCTAATTCTTGGACCTATCTACCTATGTAAATCACAATCTCTCTTTGATCATGGATGAACATTCAATACCTTATCAAAATATATGACTTAGTTTGATCAAGTCATCACATTAATATTCTTGAATTCAAAATTATAAAAGACATCTTCACACTTCTATCAAGACTGAAGCATATTAACATATGTTTCCCCTTACATCATGCACAACTTATTTAAGCCACTAAATATAACTAAGTTAGATCCCCCTTATCCAAACACATCTTGCATATTATGAAATTGAAAGGAACATACCTTTGAAATGATTGGTATTTTGATCATTACCTATAGTACACACACTTGCTTCCACACATAAGAAATATTTCTCCTAAGAAGCATATGTAGAAACACCTACTTGTCATGGAGGGACTAAATATCCCAAAAATCATGAGATTCCCATATCTCCATGCTCTAACTTGACTTGCATTCCTTCCTCATCTTTAAATTTTATTTGAATGAGTTCTCAACCTTAGTTTTTTCTTTTATCTCGGGATCCTTCTTGATTTCTTTGTCCATTTGGGTAGATAAGGCTTGTTCCTTGATACTTGAACTTGTTCTCAATTTTTTCATGGAAAATAATCCACTTTGAACCTATTCTTTATTTACCTTCTTAGGCCTCCATTCACTATGACTCCTTATCTTCATGTTAGGATTAATAATATTTGAAGTATAATATTGATCATTCTTGCAGAACCTTGTTATGTGACCTCTCTCATGACATTTGAAATAAATAATATTTCTCATATTTTACATACATTATGATTGAAACATATGATTATTCCTTTTAGTTTCATGAATTCATTGATGTACCTAATCATTTGGACTTCTGATGTAGATATTACAAAACTTTGCAATATGACCAAATCCTTGACACTTATAGCAAAAGCTGTAATTTTTTCTTGTGAACCTATTGAATATATTGAGTGATGATGTTATTCATACTTACCATTGTCTTTCTCATAATTCCATGAAAATTCATTCCTTGAGGATCTTTTACAAAATTTTAACCTATGACCAAATTGATTACATGAGTAATAATGAACATTGAAATTTACATACCTCATAACATTTAGTTATCTAACCTGATTTGTCTTCCTTCTGTCAATGCCTTCATTCCTTGAATAATGATTGATATTCAAATTATGATTATCCTTGTTCACATTAGCCTTTTATCTTATCTTGAGTTCCATAATTTTTTCTTCTTTGTATCTAAGACTAGTTCTATCACTTGCATGATTTTGACTACTTAGATTATTATCAAGATCATTTAAGCTCTTTTCAAACTTCATAAATGACTTCACATTACAATATGTCTTGTCTAACTTAGATTTTAATTACTCAATTTTAATGACATACCTTAATATCTCATCTTCTTTTATTTTTAGGCTTGTAGATAGTTTCTAATTAATTATTGAGATGTTTGATAGTATCTTCATGTTCCATGGTGTCATCATTCAATCTTGCTTCAAACACACTAAATTATTCTTCATATTCCTTGATTTTTGACATTATCTCTTTTCTCTTTTTCTTCCCAATCTTTAGATCTTCAAGAGCATTAATCAATTCATCTTGATTATCTAAATCATTGATTGTATCTTTACTCATAGCTTGATTTAGTTTCCTCTATAAAGACTCTATCTCTGATTGATATATGATACACTCTTCATCCTTACTCTTTACTTATTCATCAAGAGTGAAAACATAAGTTTCAAGTTGTGTGATCTTATCATGCTCCTTGACTTCATTACTCAGCCTTCCTTCAAATAGTTAAATTTTCTCCTCATAGGATTTTATCAAGTAATCTTGTTTTATATTCTCTCTTTTTAGAAACTTCATTTATTCCATAGTATCTAGATATTTATCTTCAAGAGTGACTTTCTCTTATTCTTCCTCTGAGATATGCCCACTAAAGAATTTTTTTCTTAAATAACATTCACCTTCATCATCATTAATGGCCATGAATAATGTCTCCATATCTTTATTATAAAAAGAATCATCATTATTAGATGTGTTTATTTATTTTTCTAAAGATGAGTTACTATCTTCTTAATGGTAAAGGCTCTTACTTAATTTGTATGATTACTTCATTCTATTTTTCTTACTAAAGAACTTTTTGTACTTGTTAGGACCCTCAAATTTCTTGGGTTCATCCTCATGATATTATTTGAGTTTAATATTGTCTCTACATAGAGATCTAGCTATAAAATGACCAACTTTACCACATGAAAAACATTTAAAAAATAGTTTTCCTTCATACTTACCTAATCCTACATTCAATTTTCTTGTAATCATGGATTCAAGCTGATCTTCATTAAGATCAAAATCTTCAAGACTTAACTTGTTATTCTTAGCTTTTGTCTCCTTGATCATATTGAGGGTTTCTTCCTTCGTAGGAGGTTTATACTCATCAATTCTCATCTTATAGGTAGTAAGGATGCCATGCAATTCATCCATAGTCAACTTCTTACGATCATGACTTTCTTATAAAATAGAATATTTTGAATCAAACTTGAGTGTAAGAGTACTCAATACCTTATGTACTATTGTGGCTTCATCAATCACCTCTCTAAGACCTTTGATCATGTTTACTACCTAATTAAACCTTAGGAGATAGGATGTCATTGTATCTTCTTCCTTCATTTTGAGACTTTCAAATTGTCTTTGGTAGGTTTACAACTTAGTCAGTTTTACCTTAGAGTCTCCTTTATAGATAGTTTGAAATTTGACCCAAATTTCCTTGGAAGGCTTATAATGGATCACTTTCATGAAATTATCCTTAGATACACCAAAAATGATAGCATTAATAGGTTTTTAGTTATTCTCACTCAACTTCTTGTCAACATCATTAGTTGGAGGAGTAGTTTGTGTAGTATAACCATCTTTGATATATTACCAAATATAAAAACCTAAAGACATGATATATGTCCTCATATTTTTACTCCAAAAATAATAATTTAACCCATTAAATAATTTTGCTTACTTAGTATAAAAGCTTTCATTTGTTGACTTTCCATATTGTACCTTATATCACCTTCAAGTGGCTAAACTTAAAAATGAAGGTCCTACTCTAATACTAATTATTAGAGGTAAAATCACTAAGAGGGGGGTTGAATTAATGATTCAAGATATTTAAAACTTAAATTTCAATCATTTTTAACTCTTAATTAATGATCACTATCAATCATAAAGCATACAATATGTTCATAATAATGAATAATAAAGATGATGCAAGATCACACTCATAACACAATATCTACTTAGGAAACCATCTTAGGAATAAAACTCACTCTCAAGCCTATAAACACATGGAATATGTTTCCTATAAGATGATAAAAAACATGATACCTTTTAGTGAAACACCCACTTCACAAGTAGCACCCACCCCTAAGTATGAACAAGCACCCACTTATTCTATATACTGAACACCCACACAACACTTATGAAATCAACAACTTAATAATTTTGATTATAGATCAATATGATTAGAGAAAAAATGTCTAACACCTATATTTTAATTCATCACACACACTAAGACTTGATCATATAAGTAATGCATCCAAAAACCTCTTTGGATCTCTCAATTATTCCACATACATGTCTAAAAACCATTGCATTGGTCTCCACTATTTATAGAGTCTTCATGAATATTAATTTCTTGGTTGGTCATAAGACATGAATTAAAAATTAAGACATATAACATGCTAAAACATAGCTCAAAATCATTCTCACAGGTTGTCCATAACATCTAAGGGTCGCATTTAAGAAGCTATACCTTTTAATTAGGCCTTAGTAGCCCTTAAAGGTCTTATAGAGACCTATTAGCACTTCATTGAGAAAATTAAGAACATAAAATCACTTTCAACTATATGGGTCCACTCCATATAATCTCTAAGACATATTTAAGTTATTTCTCCTAATAAAACATCCTTCTACTAAAGTACAATTGCTTAAATAATATTATGTACATAGTAGCACCATGAATGAACAAATAATCAACGTTGAATCTCCATAACTTTGATTATATAAATATTCAAGCATTCTAATTAGATTCATTAGATGTGCCTTAAATTCCTCTATAACTTTGATTTTCACTACATTAATAAATTTATCTTGTATCCAAAGTTATATCTCAAAAAATAAGAACTAGTTTTCCCTTGTTAATTTAAATATTTGAATTCTAATAGTAACTATACAGACACTAAACATCGAGCACCTTAACCTCATCTCATGACTTATAACAACTATGGACAAATACACACCATTTATCTCCTTTTAATATCTTGATATGTATCATGTAATGCTCACCATTGATCTTAGATTAGAGCTCCTATGATTATTCCACTTGGTAGCTCTACATGCCTTTTGCACATTTGACTTTTGACTCAACCCACACCATCGATCTATGTTAGTATAAATGCATGCAAATCATTGATCTTCTATTAACTCAATGAGATAGTGACACTTATCACCAACACATGAAATCTTATATTCTTTGAAATTTTGACTAAATACTCACCATTACATCAATATCTAGATGATTAATTCTTACCATTAGATCAACTAGCAAGTGACCTTAGACTTAATTGAAGTTAAACTTGATGATCTCTAGCCTATCACATTCTTTAAAAGCAACTTTGAAAGTTTATAACTTGAGATAGAAAACACTTCAAGAGTCCAAAGTTTTAGGGTATCTTCTTGGAATTATAGAAAACATCTCCATGAAATCCTTTAACCTTGGTTGGATTTTTGAGTAACTAAAATAAATGCACAAAATTTCTACTTCATTCATATTTGCCTGACGAGTAGTGATAGTCTAGGTTATTTTAATCTATAAGAAGCATGTTTCTCATTCCAAATGATCAAATGACATACCAGAGCTACACAAAGACATTTATGGATTCCACAAAACTTATTTTTTTCCTTATAAACCTAAAAATGTGTTATATATAGTTTAATCTATCAAACATAACTTCTTTATCATTAATGCATTAGTATCTCATGATCTCTTTGACATCAATGACAACTTAAAATCAATGACCATGCGTAACAATCTCTCCCTTTGTCATTCATGTCAAAAGACCCTCATAATGACTTCTTACTCATTTGAACTTCTAAATTCTGATCTTTCTCCACTTTTGACATTAATGAAAAAAGGTCTCTACCTAAACATGCCAACAATCATTCCTTAATAATATGTATGCATTCAATTACTATTAAGATACTCAAGATACTTACATAATTTTAGGCATATGAATCAATTTCTTCCCATTTTACATGTAAAAATATGAACATGAACTTATCTAATCCTTGACCTAATAAATTACTCACCAAGCTTAGAAATCTCCCCCTAACATCATGCTCCATCTCATGTCACATGTTCTTTGATATAAACCAATATAAAATTGGTATTTTCTAATCCTTAGACCTATATGTCTATATAACTCATAATCTCCCTTTGATCATGCATGAAGATTATGTAACCTGTCAAAATATATGCCTTGGTTTGATCAAGTCATCATGTTAATGTTGTTGAATTCACAACTATAGCAAACATCTTCATACTTCTATCATGACTGAAGCATATTCACATATGCTACCCCTTACATCATGCACAACTTCTTCAAGCCACTCAATCTAATTGATTTATCTTCCACTTACCCAAACACATATTATATATTATAAAATTAAAAAAATATACCTTTGAATTGATTGGTATTTTGATTATTACCTAGAGCACACACACTTACTTCCACAAATAAGAAAGATGTCTCCTAAGAAGCATAGTTAGAGATACCCACTTGACATGGAGGGAGTAAAGATACCAAAACTTAGGATATTCTCATATCTCCATGGTATCACTTGACTTGTAATCCTTCATCATCTTTATATTGTCTTTGAATGAGTTCTCAACCTTAGTCTTTTCTTTTATCTCAGGATCCCACTTGATTTCCTTTAACATTTGGGTAGATAAGGCTTTTTCCGTGATACTTGAACTTTTTATCTATTATATCATGAAAAATAATCCACTTTGATCATATTTTTAATTTACCTACTTAGGCCTCCATTCACCATGACTCCTTTTATTCATGTTAGGATTGATAATCTTTGAATTAGAATACTGATCATTCTTGCAAATTCTTGTTATGTGACCTCTCTCATGACATTTGAAATAAATTATATTTCTTAGATTATATATACCTTGTGAGTGATACATATTATGATTCCTTGGATTTTCATGAATTCATTCATATACCTAATCATTTGGTCTTCTAATTTAGATATTATAAAACTTTACAATGTGACCAAATCTTTGATACTTGTAACAAAAGATGTCATTATTTTATTGTGAACCTATTGATTATCTTGGGTGATGATGTTTTTCATGATTATAATTATATTTCTCATAATTCCATGAAAATTAATTCCTTGAGGATCATTTATAATATTTTGACCTATGACCAAACTAATTGAAGGAATAACAATGATCATTGAAATTTACATACCTCATAGCATTTGGTTATTAGATCTGATTTATATTCATTCTACCAATGCCTTCATTCCTTGACTAATGATTGATCTTCAAAGTTTGATTATACTTGTTCACATTAGCCTTTATCTTGTCTTGAGTTACATGTTTTTGTTCTTCTTTGTATCCAAGACCAGTTATATCATTTGCATGTTTTTGACTAAGAATATTATCAAGATCATTTGATCTCTTTTTAAACTTCATAAATGACTTCACCTTATAAAATGTCTTGTCTAAATCCACTTCTATGACTCAATTTAAATCACATACTTTAATCTTTCATCACCTTTGGTATTTAACCTTGTAGATATAGTTTCTAATTGACTGTTGACATGCTTGATAGTATCTTCATGTTCCTTGGTGTGATGATTCAATCTTGATTTAAACATACTAAATTATTCTTCATAGTCATTGATTTGTGACATTATCTCTTTGTTATTTTTATTCTCAATATTTATATCTTCAAGAGCATTCATAAATTCATCCTAATTATGTAAATCATTAGTTTTATCTTTTCTCATAGATTTATTTAGATTCATCTATAGAGACTCTATCTCTGATTGATACATGATACACTCTTCATCCTTACTCTTTACTTATTATTCAAGAGTGTAAACTTGAGTTTTAAGTTGTTTTGTGATCTCATCATGCTCCTTGAATTCATTACTCAACCTTCCTTCAAATAGTCCAATTTGCTCCTCATAAGATTTGATCACAAAATCTTATTTCCTATTCTCTCTTTCTAGCAACTTCATTTCTTCCATATTATCTAAATATTTATCTTCACGAGTGAATTTATCTTCCTCCTCCTCCTCTGAGCTATCTCCAACAAAGAAATTTATTCTTAAATAACATTCACCTTCATCATCATTAAGGTCCATGAATAATGTATCCATATCCTTATTATAAAAAGAATCATCACTGTTAAATGTGTTTACTTCTTTTGTGGATGAGTTACTATCTTATTCTTGGTAAAGGCTCTTACTTCTTTTATATGATTCCTTATTTCCATTTTTATTATTTAAGAACTTTTTGTACTTATTAGACCCCTCAAATTTCTTGTGTTCATCCTCATGAGATTCCTTATGAGCTTATTTAAGTTTAATCTTGTCTATACATGGACATGTAGCAATAAAATGACCAACTTTACCACATGAAAAAAAATTAAATGAAGTTTTCCTTCATACATATCTGATCCTACATTTAATTTTCTTGTAATCATGGCTTCAAGTTGATATTCATTAAGATCAAAATCTTCAAGATTTAACTTATTCTTCTTGGCTTTTATCTCTTTGATCACCTTAAAGGCTACTTCCTTATTAGGAGGTCTATCCTCATCAACTCTCATCTCATAGGTAGTAAGGATGCCATGCAATTCATCCATATTTAGCTAAGTGAGATCATGAATTTATTCTATACTTAAAACTTTTGAAGCAAACTTGAGTGTAAGATTCCTCAATGCCTTTTGTACTATAATAGCTTCATCAATCACCTCTCCAATACATCTTATCATGTTTACTACCTCATCAAACTTTAGGAGATAAGATGCCATAGTATCTTCATCCTTAATTTTGAGACCTTCAAATTACCTTTGGTAGGTTTGCAACTTGGCCAGTTTTACCTTAGAGTATCCTTTATAGATAGTTTGTAATTTAATTATTTATAGATAGTCTATAATTTGACCCAAATTTCCTCAAAAAACTTAAAATGGATCACTTTGGTGAAATCAACCTTAGATAGACCATAAATTATAGCATTCATAGATTTTGAATTGTTCTCACTCAACTTCTTGTCAGTAACAATAGTTGGAGGAGTAATTGGTGTAGTATAACCATCCATAATAGATTTCCAAATATTAAACCCTAGAGACATGATGTATGTACTCATCGTTATTATCCAAAAATAATAATATGACCCATTTAATAATGTTTATTACTTAGTAGAGAAAACCTAAATCTATTGACTTGCCATATTGTACCTTAGATCATCTTCAAGTGCTTAAACTTGCAATGAAGGTCCTTATCTGATACCAATTATTAGAGGTGCAATCAATAAGAGATGGGGCGAATTAGTTATTGTTAATTGAACTTGCACCCAATGAGGATATGGGACAAGCTTATCCTTGTTCAAGTGAGACCATGAAACCATCTCAGGGTTATGGGTATCCCTATTAGGAGGTGGATTTATAGATTAGGGGATAGCTCCCTTTGATGCATCCCTAAAGCTCATATCCTACAACTAATACTTCATGTATGAAAAGGGAGAGGAATAACATGAAATTAAACCTATAATATAGGAGGTGATACACCAAAATATTTTATCTAATCATACCCTAATCATGCACTTAGAACTAAGGACAATTTTTACATACACTTCATCCAATGTCAATCTTCCCTCTCACATCAATGCTTCAACATGGGGTCTTAGAGATAGCATAGGTTAGGAGGAACAAGAAAATAGGAATTCTAAAACAATATATTTATTACCCTACTCACTACACCTAAAATATACTTTGACACTTCTTGATGACCTACAAAAGATAGATTACAAACACATAAGGTACTAAGGAGAGTAACATGTGAATGTTAATAAAACTTACACTTGCACAAGACTATCATCTATTGTGTACAATTAGTGAAATATTTTAATGATGTAAAACACTTGTCTTTATTATATCAAGGAAAAATTTTGGTAGGGCTTCACCATACCCTAGTAGAGAGATTCATACAATATCTAAAAGGCTCAATTTATAGAAGAAATGGGAAGAGATAGAGAAGGGGAGTCCAAGAGTCATGGAAAAAATTTTCACAACTAAAAGATAAGTTAATTTTACATGTGAGAGAGATATGGGGTGAACCATGAAATGTCAAGGGTTAAAAATGTCATTTTAGATCATTTAGGACCTACAAAATGGTTTAGAAAATCCTTTCCATGCACATAAAACTACCTCTCATGATTTGCCTTCAAAAACTACCCTATCATTACAATTGATCAAGTTTTTATTATTGTTATGATTAGTAGGGGTTACTATAAGTTCCTCACATGTAGCGGAGAGGCTCTTAGTCATCCCTAAAATTTTGGCCATGCACCATCATCTAAGATAGTCCCAAAATGGGCTTTCTTCATACACCCCTCACACTTAGCACCTAAAACCTTCCCACATATACTATATAATCTATGAAAATGGGTGAATGACATGTTTCCAAGGTTTCCATGTAATTATTTTCAAGAAACAAGCCTTAAAAGGCCTTCCAATTGAAGATTCACCATTTTTTCCTAAGTGTCCACTATATGCCTACTAGACTAGATGAAAGGAACGAGATATAAGATAGAATTAGGAGATTATATACATGATAAATGATCATGATCACTTATAAAAAGTTAAAATTCCCTCAAAAGTGGTTTGGCCACTTGAAAGTTCACCATGCCTTTAAAACACATAATTTAGTCAAACTAAGCCTTGTTTTGACCCATTTTATATAGGTTTATACACCTAAGTCACATATGGATAATATTTTGAGAGTCCTCTACATGATCTAAGTGTTTTCATTGACATTCCGTTTCATTTGGATACCTTATTTTCCTCCTTTTCTCAATTGGGTCCTTACATTGGGTTTTCAAGGGTTTTGAGTAAATTATAGTCTTAAACTTTGTTCATAAAGGTTTGATGTTGTAATCAAATAAAAATTACACTATGGGATCCTAAAGGACCTTTTTTATCTTCTAAAAATTCCTTAGTGTCCCATTTAAAGGCTCATGAAAGATATGAGCATTCCAAGATGACCATTCGAGCTATTTTTGCACAAGTTGTAGGGTCTTGGTGTATTGGAGTCAAAATATGGATTAATAAAGAGTTTATCTTAAAAAAAGGGTTTAAAAACCTTTTAAAATATCCCAATCACCTATCTCAATCACTATAAAATATCACTAATAGATATAAATGGAAATTGACCCCTATTTGGCATTAGGCCTAGACATGCCAATAGGTCTGCCTACACCTTAGACTCAAAATGACTCTATTTTAACTTCAAATTAAATTTAAAATATTAAAAAAATCATATAAATCCCCATTAAGGTCATCCAAAACGTTACCAGGTTTGGAAAAATCTATAACTTGAAATTACCCCTCACTTGGAAATAAACCTATTCCTTGCTTTACCCTGATGACTAAAAACCTTATTGGTTATAGAATATTGCATAGTATCAGACCTTATATATTGATTTTTAATGTATAAACATATTTTTAACATCTTATTAAACCTTCCTCTAGGATCTAAAACATCCCCTACTCACCAAAACACCCTTTTCTCACAAAATTGTGTGTTGCTCACATGAGAAAACCACCCCTATTTTGAGATAGAATAGGGGTATATTTCATTGTTTTTTCATAAAATTTAAATGTTTTATAAGGTCATTTAAGTCAAAATTATTATTTTTACCAAAAATTAGCCTTAAAAGTGTCCATTTGACCCTTTAAAACCTCCAAAAACCAAGACTAGTTACTAAACAGGTAGGATATGCAGGGTATGCAAGGTATAAGTTTGTGTTTTTTCCCTTGAAAATGATCATTTTTATTTTTGTATCATTAAATTAACTATATGAGATGATTATTTTTATATGTAAATATTATCTCAATATTTTCCTAATTTTATTCTTTTTATAACCTTCACATACTCCATTTTTACTAGACTAGCCTCATGCTTATCATGGACTGAGACAACTTAAACTCCTTACCTATAGGTTAATTTGGCCTTGTACACCATTATATGATTTGTTTATATGTATTATATTATCTACCTAATGTCATTTATATTTTTATAATCCAAAAATTACATATACAGTTCCTTTTAGTGTAAAGGAGAACCTACTTTGACCTCACTGCCTAAATACCTTGTTTTGACTATGTTTTATGCATTTTAGGCCTCCCTGTATGTTATTTTAGATTTATATTCACTTTTAAATGTGGTTTTTATGATGTTACTGAACTTATATATTTAAATTATCATTAATTTTACTTATACACCTTTCAAAATGTTATCCTGCATCAACCTCCTCATGTCATTGTCTATTATGCATGTATGTGTCTTTTCCTAGGCTTGTTGTAAGTGCCTTAGTGATGTTTGGAACTTACTGGTTATGTTATGAACTCTCATGATTGTCCTATATTTACCACACACCATATTCATTTTGTAATCTCAAATTAATGTAAAAAACCTAATCTTTCACATCACTATTTGAAACCCTTACTGACTATGTTTCACCTCCCAAGCTAATGTATGGACCAGGGGGTGCTTAGGGGTAGAAACCTAAAATTCCACATATTATCTAAAATATTGGCTCAATAACATAATTTTAACCAATTTTAATGTCTAGCCTTCATGATATAGTCTAGGACCAAGTTTATGAATTATAAGGTGAACTTTTGGTCAACTTCTCATAGTCTTTACTACCCTATTTCAGTAATTTTAGGCCATTTTTCATGTTCTAAACTTTCCCCTCACACTAAATTTCCAACATTAATTATTTTAATATTTTTTTTAATATATGAGTGCTATAATATTATCTAATTTGAGTGTTTATATCACCTTACAAATTCATTTAGTGAGGTCTTCAAAAACCTCATAGACCTCTATTTTGTCTATTTAGGGATAGTGGAACTAAAGATCACAATCACATTTTTTTGAGAATATAATATCACTTTTTGACCCTATTATATCAATATCAAACCTCTCAAAACTAAACTCCAAATATATTTCAAGGCTTGAACCCATCATGAATGTTGTTATCTAGTCATGATGCCATTATGACATCAACAAAGATTGTAGATGGCTTCATGGACTATGATATGCAAGCAAGAACATGAAAGAGCAAAAAATTTTGAAATAATTTGATAGACATAAATTTGAAAACACTCATTAATAAAATTTTAAATAAATTTCAATAACACCTTCAATGGCACTTGTAGGTTGTCATTATCTCTGTGAGGGCTGACAGTCATGATAAGCATGGATTTGAGAGCATTATTTTGTCATTTTAGGAGTTAAAAACTAGTTAAAACACTTAAAAAATAATATTAAATGATAAAAACC
Source organism: Torreya grandis (assembly GCA_037957365.1). Classification (NCBI taxonomy): domain Eukaryota; kingdom Viridiplantae; phylum Streptophyta; class Pinopsida; order Cupressales; family Taxaceae; genus Torreya; species Torreya grandis. The sequence goes on along the minus strand of JARHVA010003328.1, from coordinate 1,915,659 downwards.
TCTAAAATAACATTTTATGTCTCCATCCCATGTAGAAAATCTCCTTAATGTCACCTAAGATAGATGCGAGTGTAAAAAGAATAGTTGTGAGCATATATAAGCCCCAAAAATGATTTCCTAAGTAATTGAGATTTAAAAAACAATAAAAAACATGGCGATATATTTAAAATAATGTATAAATACATAAAAAACATAAATACATCAATATAAAATAAGAAATTCTGAGACAAACTCAAATAGTGACCCCCTCATGGTTAAAAATCCATATAACTTTGCCGAGAGTGTTAGCATTTATTCATAAAGGAAGAGGTACCAAATTTAAATTTATTTTTATTAAAATTAAGTTCACTTATATTATTATCCACCCCTAGAATCACTCTTCCCAACTCTACTTTTATTGTCCACACCAAGTGCTAGAAAATGACCCTTTTTGTTTGCCAAGGGAAAATGGAGAAAAATAAGTTTTAAATGGAATTTTTGTATTATAATTGTAAAAAAAGTGTGTAAAAGAGTGTGTGGAGTTGAATAGTCACTCCACTCTCATTTTTAGTTGAAGATCAGATCAACCATTCTATACAAGTGCCCAAAAGGCCTTAAAAACAAGGAGAAACTCCCATTTTCTAAACATAAATAACTCTTGGATAACACCTAACTTCACCTAACATGATTTTTAACACTTCCAATTTAAACTCACCTTTTTGAAAAATTTTCTTGCATAAAATATCATTCAAATCAATAAATGGGCTAAAATGTGACCAAAAGGCCCCCTTTTACACATGAGACCTAGCACATGATGAATTCATGACTTGAAAACACGTGAAAACATGTAAAATACCATATTAGGACCTATTAAAAACAATTTTTCACTTTGAATAAGATTGAATAGGTTTGACCAAAGTTTACTTTGGTTGACTAGGCCATTTCTAGGGAGAATGAGCTTAGATAAGTATTACAACAAGGCCAAGTAAGATGATAGACCAAAATGACACCCTATCAGACACATGAAAACCTTATAAAAAAGATAAAAATATTATGGGTTGAACTCATTTTAATAGAAGTCAAATTTGGTAAATAATTTGATAACTCCTAGGGGTAACATGCTTGCCTATGTTAAGGACTAGTAGCCTTATCCTATCCATTAGGAAGGGGAGTTAGAATATAATTATAAATAATATGATTAGACCTTGAATATACCAATAATATATTAATCCTACCTAAAAACACATAAGGGAAAGGAAAACACACAAAAAATGACAAGCAAACACCAAAACAAAAAACCACTTGTGTTACTAAACACTTAGGGGAAAACAAGACACAACTAAAAGAAAACTAATATGTACATTTAACTTGATATGTTTTCCCCCTCCTAGATCAAAGGGTAAGATTATTAGGTCTCCTTCATGACAATAAACCTCATGGTGGTAACCAAGTAGTTTGTTGGAGAGGTAAATTGGTGACTCACCCTTCTTGTTTGCCACCTTGATTGACATGTATGCAAATATATCAGATCAAAAAATGTCTTCAACATTCATGTATCCATATTTATTTTTTAGACATGTTTCATGCTGGTCCTTCATGTTGGTGTAGTCCATCAATGGATCAATGGCTGCTATCTCATCATTATAGGGCTCATTTGGCTCATGGCCCTCTTGGTTTATATTATGGAGCAACTCATCTTTCTCTATTTCCTTAAGAAGCTTGTCAAACTGATATATAGCTTCATCATGACTCTCTAGAGGAAGGGTGGCTGGTATGATGTTTAATTTGAGACAAAATTTCTCTAATTCATCCCAAAAATCATCACTTCCTTGTTCAAAATCTCCTTCTCCAATGCCTCTATCACACCAATCTATTTTTTTCCTTTCTTGCTCAAAAACAAGAGTCTCTATCTGCTCAACAACATGCTCTTGAACCTCATCCAACTCATGTCCCATAGATTGGTCACTATCTTTATTGAATCAAAAATAAATTTCATCAAATAAAGGGGAAGAGATCTCACCATACTTGAATTCTTCATCATCCAATGTTGACATGTTAAGTTTGTTAATCTCATTTTCATATTCCTAGAACATTTGCATGTAGGTGTGACCTATGTCTTCTACTTGAACCATGTCACCTTCAAGAGCCACTTCTTCAATCTTAGTCTCATGAAACTCTCCTAGGACAGCCACTTCTTGAGATGTGACTTGAATATTCCCTCCATATTTGATAGTACCTTTCACGTGATGCTTGTGATGATCACTTTTAGCCTCTTGATCAGATATATGATTCTCTTCAAGGTATCCAATATTCTCTTCTCTCATAGTATCATCAATACTAGGAATTTTGAAACCATGTATTTTGGTACAATGAGGCTACCAAAGTGGTAGGTTCTCTTGAAGCAAGAGCTCTTTCTATTTGTCAATCAACTAGTCCATCTTAAGCTCCCATACCATAGGTCCATTTGGATAAAGGGTTATGGAGTGAGGGAAATATGAAATTTTTAGTGGACATGGTATATATATGTCAAGATCAAATTTAGGGTGGAGTATAGGATATTGTTCATGGGCACATATCACTTCAAACATGGAATCATTAGCTAGTGGACCATCTTTTTTCTCACCAAAGGGAGTAACTATGATGTTATAATATTAATTACCACTCATGAGAGCTTCTTGATTAGCTATAAATTATATTTTTTCTTCTTCACTTACCTCTCTCAAAATAGGTTCCTCCTTGAGAAGGAATGAAGTGGAGGGTTGGTGGTTAGGTTCATGAATTTGGGGTGAAGGAGATGGAGTATTAAAGGTAGTGGAAAGTGAATGAACTATATATGGAGTATGGGATGAATGATAGGAATTATGAATGGGATTTGAAAATAAAAAATCACTAGTGAGCTCATATGGGAGTGTATTCTTGGGATGATTGGAAGGAATAGAATTTACATGAGCAAGAATCTCACTTTGCCAATGATGTCCTTGTGTAGAAAACTTCCTCTTTCATATGACAAGGCTGATAGGAATATGTCTAAGGATGATAGGCATCAAAACATGAAGGGTGGGGCTCATATTGGGGCTGGTATAAAGGTTCTTCTTGGTAATTATTCCCATAGGATTGCCCAACATCTTAATGGTGACTATAAGGGGAGGAAAAGGAAGGATTATAGGACTGATAAAGGCCATATTGGAACTAATAAAGGTCATATTGGACCTGATAAGGATAAAAATAAGATTGATAAGGATAATGACCACATTGACTAAGTACTTTCTCATATTGAGGAGGAAGAGGCAAAGCTTGTAATATTTCACCAACTTGTAAAGGGAAAAACTCAACATCAAGATCAGTCATGAAACCATCATTTGGAAACCAAGACATAGATAAAGTTAAAAACAACCTTCAAATGGAATACCTAGTTGCTAAACCATATAATTAAACTTTAGATTTGACATTGGTGCTTGGAAAAGTGTTTTTCAAGGTTGATGTGTTGAAGGACAACACCAAAAATCCTCCAATTCTTGGAACAAGAGTCCCATCAAGCATGCAAAAAACTATTGTCACTTCAACACAATTTCAACCAATTAGGAGATGGGACAAGCTTATCCTCATTCAATTGAGACAACGAAACCACCTCAGGGCCATGGGTATCCCTATTAGGAGGTATATCTCTATATTAGGGGCTAGCTCCCATTGATGCATCACTAAAGCTCATATCTTACTACTAACACTTGGGGGATGAAAAGGGATAGGGATAAAATGAAAGTAAACCTATACTATAGGATGTGATACACCAAAATATTTGATCTAATCATACCCTTATCATGCACTTGGAACTAAGGACAAGCTGGATATACACTTCATCCAATGTCAATCTTCCCTCTCACATCAATGCTTCAACATGGCATCTTAGAAATATCATAGGCTAAGAGGAAATAGACAATAGGCATTATAAGACACTCTATTGATTATCCTACTCACTACACCGGAAATCTACTTTGACACTTCTTTTTGACCTACAAAAGAGAGATTACAAACACACAAGGTACTAAAGAGAGTAACATGTGAAGGTAAACAAAACTTACACTTGCATAAGAATAACATTTATTATGTACACTTAGTGAAATATTTGGAGGTAAAACACTTGTATTTATTATCTCAAGGAAAAATTTTGGTAGGGATTCACCATACCCAGGTAGAAAGATTTATATAATATCTAAAAGGCTCAATTTATAGAAGAAATGGGAAGAGATAGAGAAGGGGAGTCCAAGAGTGATGGAAAAACTTATCACAACTGAAAGATCAATTAATTGTGAATGATATATATATATATATATATATATATATATATATATATATATATATATATATATATATATATATATATATATATATATATATATGGTGATCCATGCAATGTTAAGGGTTAAAATGCCATTTTAAATCATTTAGGACTCACATAATGGTTTAGAAATTCTTTTCCATGCATAGAAAACTACCACTCATGATTTACCTTCAAAAGGTATCCTATCATTGAAAATGATCAGGTTTCATGATTTTTATAATTAGGAGGGGTTACTAGTAGGTCCTCACATGCATTTGAGAGGCTCCTGATCATCCCTTTCATTTTGGCCATGCACCATCATCCAAGACAACCCCAAAATGGGCTTCCTACATGCATCCCTCACAATTGAAACCTAAAAACTTCCAAACTCTATTATATGATCCATGTGAAAGGGTAAATGACATTTTTTCAAGGTGTTCATAGCATTAGTTTCAAAAAGAAAGCCTTAAAAGGCATTCCAATTAAAGATTCACCATTTCCTCCTAAGTTTCCACTATTTACCCACTAGTCTAGATGAAATAAAAGATATAGAAGATATAATTAAGATATTATAAACCTAATAAATGATCATTATTACTTATAAAAAGTCCTAAACTTTCCCCCAAAAGTGGTTTGGCCTCCTGAAATTTCACCATACCTACAAAACACGTAATTTAGTGAAAATAAGCCATGTTTTGACTACTTATGTATAGGTCCATACACCTAAGTCACATTTGTATAATATATGGATATTTATCTACATCATCCAAGTGGTTTCATGTCCATTCCCTTTCATTTGGATACCTTATTTTCCTCCTTTTCCCAATTAGGTCCTTATGTAGGGTTTTCAAGGGTTTTAAGTGAATTCTAGTCGTAAACATTGTTCATAAAGGTTTGACATTATAATTCACTCCAAATTACATTAATGTATCCTAAATGATATTATTTAACTTCTCCAAATTCCTTAGGGTCACATGCAAAGGCTCATGAAATATATGAGCATTTCAAAATGACCATTCGAGCCATTTTTGAATAATTTATAGGGTCTTGGTGTATGGGAGTCAAAATATGGCTTATTTAAGAGTTTATATACAAAAAAAGGTTTAAAAAATATCTAAATAAATACCAATAACCTATCTCAATCATTTTAAAATCTCACTAAGATCTAGAAATGGAAATTGACCCCTGTTTGGCATTAGGCCTAGACATTGCCAATAGGTCTGCCTACACCTTAGACTCAAAATGAATTGATTTGAACTTACCATGAAATTTAAAATATTAAACACATCATATAAATCCACATTAATGTGATCAAAATTTTAACATTATTGGTAAAATATATAACTTGAAATGACCCCTCACTTGGAAATAGGCCTATTCCTTGCCTTACATTGATGATTGCAAACCTTCTTGGTTATAGAATATTAATTAGTCTCAGAAATTATAGGTTTATTTTTCATGTCTCAAAATATTTTTTCCAGATTAATAAACATTCATATATGATAAAAAACATCCCCTACTCACCAAAACACCCTTTTCTCACAAAATTGCTTGTTGCTCACTTGAGAAAACTGCCCTTGTTCTAAGACAGAATATGGGTATATTTCATTGTTTTTTCATAAAATATAGATGTTTTATAGGGTTATTTAATTAAAAAATATTTTTTTTACCAAAAATTATCCCTCAAATTGTCCATTTTACCCTCCAAAACCTCTAAAAGCCAAGACAGGTTACTAAATAGGCATGAATGCAGGGTAGGCAAGGTATAAGTTTGTGTTTTGCCCCTTTAAAAGGATATTTTATATTTTTGTCTCATTTAATTATGTCTATGATATTATTTTTTTAATATATAAATCTTATCTCAATCACTTCCTAATGTGATTCTTGTTAGAATCTTCACATACTCCATTTTTGCTAGACTGGCCTCATGCTTGTCCTGGACTGAGACAACTTAAAATCCCTACCTATAGGTTAATTTGACCTTATACACCATTGTATGAGGTGTTTTTAGGTATTATATGATCTCCCTAAGGTATTTTCCATTTTTCTAAGCCAAAATTCAGCCATACAGTCCCTTCTAGTGCAAAGGAAAACCTACTTTGATCTCACTACATGAATACCCTATTTTGACTATGTTTTATACATTTAAGGCCTACCTATAGGTGATTTTGGATTTATATGCACTTGGTAATGTATTTTTTAGGATGTAATTAAACTTATATGGGTAAATTACCATTTATTTTACCTATACACCTTTCAAAATGCTACCCTGTATAAACCTCCTCATGCCATTGTCTATTCTGCCTATATATGTCTTTTCCCAAGCTTGTTATAGGTGCCTTTGTGATGTTTATAACTTATTGGGTATTTTATCACCTATAATGATTTTAATATATTCCACACATACCCTATTCATATTTTAAGCTCAAATTAAGGTAAAAAACCTAACCTTTCACATCACTATTTGAAACCATTATTGACTATGTTTCACCTCCCAGGCCTGTGTATGGACTAGCAGGGTGCTTAGGGGTAGAAACCTCAAATTCCACCTCTTATCTGAAATATTGGTTTAGGAACATAATTTGAACCAATTTTAATGTCCCACCTTGATGGCATAGTCTAATATTGAGTTTATGAAGTGCAAGGTGAACTTTTGGTCAATTTCCCATAGTCTTTACTGCCCTATTTTAGTTGTTTTAGGCCATTTTTCATCTTCAAAACATTCCCATTTCACTATATTTATAGCCTTCATTCTTGGAATAGTTTTTTTACTATATTAAGACTACAATATTTTCTAATTTTAGTGTTTAGATCACCTTGAAAATACATTTAGTGAGGTCTTCAAAAACCTCCTAAGCCTCTATTTTATCTATTTAGAGATAGTGGAACTAAAGATCATAGTCACATTTTCTTGAGACTCTCATATCAATTTTTGACCCTCCTCTATCAATCTCAAACATCTCAAAAGTGCACTCCAAATATCTCCCAAGGATTTAAACCATCATGAATGTTGTTATCTAGTCATGATGCCATCATGACATTAACATGGCCTGTGGATGGCTTCATGGACTGTGATATATAGGAAAGAACATGAAAGAGCAAAATATTACAAGGTTAAGACTCTCTAAACACCTATAATTCATTTTATATCCTTTAATTTAAAAAACCTCATTAATAAAACTTTAAATAAACTTCAATAATGCCTTCAATGACACTTGTAGGTTGACATTATCTCTGTGAGGGTTGACAATCATGATAAGCATGGCTTTGAGAGAATTTTTTTATCATTTTAGAAGTTAAAAACTAGTTACAACACTTCCAAAATAATATTAAAGGATCCAAACCTCTGAAAAAATATCATATGCCTCCATCCCATGTGGAAAATCTCCTTAATGGCACTTGAGATAGTTAAGAGTGCAAAAAGAATAGTTGGGAGCATATATAAGCCTATAAAAGGTTTTCATAGGTAATTTATCTTTCCAAAAAAATAATAAAATTTTTAATGTCTTTAAAATTATGTATAAACACTTGAAACACATAAATCCATCAATCTAAAATAATAAAATTTGAGACAAGCTCAAACAGTGATCCCTTCATGGTTTTAAATCCATAAGAAGATGCCTGGACTGTTAACATTTGTTAATAAAGGACAAGGAAAACAATTATAATTTATTTTTATGAAAATTAATATCCACCCCAAAAGCAATTTTCCCAACTCCACCTATATGGTCCACACCAAGTGCTTAAAAATGACCCTTTTTTCTTGCCAAGGGAAAATAGAGGAAAATAAGTTATAGATGGATTTTTGTCATTATCATTGAAAATATTTTGAGGATTTGATTAGCAACTCCACCCATGTTTTCATCTAAAGATCAGATCATCCATTTCGTAAAAGTGCCCAAAAAGCCCTAAAAATAAGGAAAAACTCCCATTTTCTAAACATAACTAACTCTTGGATAACACCTAACTTGATACTAACCTCTTCCATATTGGAAATCACCTTGGTGGAAAATATTCTTGCATAAAAGTTTGTATAAGTCAATAAATGGGCTAAAAAGTGACTACAAGGCTCCCTTTTGCACATGAGACATAGAACATGATAAATTCATGACTTGAAAACACTTGAAAACATGTCAAAGACCTTATTATGACCTATTAAACATAATTTTTCACTTTGACTAAGTTTGACTAGTTTTGACCAAGGGTGACTTTGGTTCACTAGGCCATTTACAGGGAGAATGAGCCTAGATAAGGATTAGGACAAGGCTAAGTAAGATGACAAACCAACATGACACCCTATAAGACACATGAAAACCTTTTTAAAAAGTTCAAAATATTATGGGTTGACCTCATTTCACTAGAATTCAAATTTGGTCAACATTAGTGATGCAAGATATTTCAAAATTCAATTGTAATATTTTCAAATTCTTAGTCAATGATCACTAGCATTCATAAAACATACAAGATGTTAATAATAAAGATGATACAAGATCACACTCATAACACAAGATCTACATGGGAAACCCTCTTAGGGATTAAAACCCACTCTCAAGCCTAAAAACACATGGACTAATAATCCTATAAGATGGTTACAAACATGAGACCTTTTAGTGAAACATCCACTTCATAAGGAAAACCAACCCCTAAGTATGAAAAAGCACCCATGCCTTCTATATGTTGAGCACCCACACAATTCCTATGAAATCAATAGCTCCATAATTCTAATTGTAGATCAATCTTATTGGAGAAACAATGTTTAACATCTCTCTTTCAACTCATCACACACACTCAAACTTGATAATAAAATTAATTCATCCAAACACCTCTTTAGATCTCTCAATTCTTCCACATACGTGTCTAGAAACCATTGCTTTGGTCTCTACTATTTATAGAGTCTTCATGAATATTAGCTTATTGGTTAGTCATAACACATGCCTTAACTCTTAAGATATCTAACATGCTAACAAATAGATCAAATCATTTTCACAGGTCAATCATAGAATCTATAGGTCACACTTAAGTAGCCACACCTTTCAATTATGCCTTAGTATCCCTTATAGGTCTCATGGAGATTTATTCACCCATTTAGCACTTCATTAAGAAAATTAAGAACATAGGATCACTTTAACATATATGGGTCCAATCTATATAATCTCTAATAAATCTTTAAGTGATTTATCCCACCAAAACATTCTTTTGCCAAAGCACAATTGTTTGAACAATATTTTGTATAGAGTAGCACCATGAACAAATAAAAATTTAACTTTGAATCTCCATAAATTTTTTATACAAACATTCAGATGTTATAAATAGATTCATTATATGTTCCTTGAACTCCTGTACAACTTTAGTTTTTACTACATCAAGAAATTCATCCTAGATCAAAAGTTATATCTTAAAAACTAAGCACTCATTTTACCTCATTAATTTGAATATTTGAGTTCCAATGGTCACTCTATAGACACTAAATATTGAACACCTTAACCTCATCTTGTGCTTCCCAAAAATTGTGGATAAATACACCTTGTTGATCTCCTATGATTATCTCAATATTTATCATATAATGTTCACCATTGATCTTAGATCAAGCTCCCATGATTGTGTCACTTGGTATCTCTGCATGTCTTTTGCACATTTGAATTTTCACTTGACCCACATCTATCAATATGAATGCTTGTGAACCATTGATCTTTTATCAACTCAATGAGATATTGACACTTATCACTAGTGCATGTAATCTTAGACTCTTTGACATTTTTACTAAATATGCACCATTAAATCAAGATCTGGATAATGAATGCTCACCATTAAATCAATTGACTAGTGATGACAAACTTTAATAAAGTTAAACTTGGTGATATCTGGCCCATCACAGTCCACAAGAGCAACTTTTAAGGTTTATAATTTGAGATATAAAACACTTCAAGAGTCTAAATTTTTAGGGTACCTTCTTGGCACTATAGACAACATCTCCATTAAATCTTTTGACCTTGGTTGACTTTTTGAGTAAACTTGTTGGTTCATTCATACTTACATGATGCGTAGTGATGGTTTAGCTTCTCTTAAGCTATAAGATGCATGTTTCTCATTCCAAATGATAAAATTACATATTAGAGATTCAACAAGACATCTATGGATTCTTAAAAACTTATTTTTTGTCCTTACCGACCTATAAATGTGTTATATATTATCCAAGCTATCAAACATAACTTCTTTATCATTAATGCATTAGTATATCATTCTCTCATTAAAATCAATGAAAACTTAACATCAATTACCATGATCAACACCCATCCCACACTATTAAATCCATAATAAAAGATGCCTATTTTAATATTTCCACCTTTATTGAGACCTTTATCATCTACATCTAATATGAAGGTAAAACCATCATTCATTATCTATCCAACTATGGGGTTTAAATTGATAATATGGCCACATCGGATAGTCCCATTTCCATCCTAGTCCAAATTTTAAATATTATTAACAATTATGGTATGGTAAGTCATAATTGTCCCACAAGCTGATCACATGTGGTAACTTTAACTCCAGGCATGTAGAACATCTTCCCCTTATATTATCATCATTGGAATATCAAAGACTTCAAATATTTCATCCAGAACATTAATAACATATTTCAATATTGATAGTTGTAGTTTAAGCCCAAAATTATCCATTATCATATTCAAAAAAGGAGAAACAATATTCAAACTCAAATGGGGGTGACCAGGACTACATAAAACCTATTTCATGTGTTGAGGTTTAGGGGAATGACAAGGTATGGAAGAAACTATGTAAAGGGGGACTCCCTAAATTTATGCTAAAGATTAAAGTACATGATGAGGATCTCTCAAATTAGTTTATTATTGCATGGAATAAATGGATAGTTAGGATGATGGGTGTGAAAATTGTAGTGATTGAAGAAAGTATTGGATAAGTTATTGGGATGACCTGTGAGGGAGTAAAAGCTTACAAAGATAAGAGCCACAAACTAGAATTAATGCATAAGTTTATTAGGATGGATTCCATGCTTAAGATAGATAATAATGGTTTTATATGGTAGGATCTTCACTAATGGTAGTTGGATATATGTTTACAAATAATAAAATACTTAACCCTAGAAGGTAAGTATATGCTAATTTTCTCCCACCATTTTTAATTATAAATCACTTTTATGGGTATCAAATTAGTCCATTTTACATTTTTAATTCCTTAGAATCCATGAACCTAGCCTATCATGTTAGTGATAATAATTATATAATCTACCATGGCCTCATCCTCTTGCTTGTAAAACATGGTGAAACCATGTGTAGGAATATTTTCCCCCTGGCTAAAAACTCCCCAAGTGAAGACAACCTTGATAATGACACCCCTCTTGAAGACACCCTAATTGAAGAACCTTTTGAGGATGAATCTAACTTGATAGAGAAAAAGGAAGGGTTCCCTACCCATGTATTCCCTAAACTCTTCTCCCCTTTTCTAGCCTATATCCTTTCAAACACCCAACTCAATTTTTCCCTACCTCTTATTGAGATCAACATACCCCCATTCTTAGAATTGGGGATCCTTATTTCAAATTATGCAAATTTGTACATTAAATTGAAAATTTATATTATCATATTACCATTAGAGTGTTTTACAAATTATCTTTTTTTGAATATCCCACATCATGGTTGGATTGGCATATTTACACATGATTTTGGTTTGATATTGTCTAAATTTGCTAACATTATATCTCTATGTTTCAGGTTACAAGATTAATGGAGTCCATCTAAAATGGACAATGTCCATGTTTCATCATTTAATGTTAATTTGATCTATTACTAGCCTATGGTTTGTTTAAAAACAAGTTGAATCAATGTTTGGTCATCTTAAAACCCTCATTCTTATTACCCTAGCTTAGGTTATTTTAAATCAAATTCAAACATGAGAAGGATCAATATTATGTGGGAAGCACTTTATATTTTATTCTTAGTTTAAGTTTTAGTTTAGTCCTAGTTGTATTTATTAAATACCACTAGGACCTTAATATAAAACTTGATGATAAGTCATTTATGTCTTATGGTTCATGGGGGCTCCTTTATTATATTATATTCTTAACTTAAAATTTATACCAAGTTTTTAATTATATTTATTAATACACTAAAATTTTAGTCCAAAATCTTCATACTAAGTTCTATTTTTCTTGGGACCTTATTAAGTCTATTTTATGTTTATAGAAATGGAGAAAGCCCAAAAAAGATAAGTGTCAAGCTCATGGGGAGTCAATAAGTCCAACATCAATATCTATGGTGTGCATTAATTTAGACATAGATGATTCGATGGTGCATGATTTAAGTTAAAAATTTAGGGACCCTATGAGGGAGCATGAGATCAAAAAGTATAAAGATCTCAGGAAAGAGACCAAGGAATCAATGATCCACACTCAAGCATACATTTATTAGATCAACAATGTGCATTAAATATTACCAAAGTAGATCAATGGTGTGAGATGAAGGTAGACTGTTTAGAGATCCCATAGAGATACTGAGTGGCACATCCAAATTTAATCACACACAAGTAGATAAATAGTTTAGAGTAGGTCATGAAGTCAAGATATTGGATTGAGTGAGAAGCTACCATGAGGTACAAAAGCATTCAAATGATGGATAATGCTTACAAAATACTCATAAAGCACCTGGATTCAATAAGTGACATGATCTCAGAGGTCTTAATAGATATATAATGGCCCATGATGAAATATAATATAAAGAAGACTCCAAAGTATATTAATGGTGCAAAATTGATCTGGCATGAGAGAGCACAAGGTAAGGACAGTGTCCAAAGGCAATAATGGTCACATTTTGAGATAAAATGGATAGCTCAGCATGGGCATTGCCACATAGATGTGAAATATTGGATTGTAAGGTCTTATGAACATAAAATCACTTGAGTTAGTACTATCCCATACTAATGAAGATCATAAATATGAATAAACATGTCTTAGACTTAGTCTAGTCAATGAATGAGAGGCTAAAAGTGAAAAAGAGTCTCAAAGCCAATTAAGCTAGTATAGTGTTTTATTTTAAATCAAAAAACCCTTTAAATCATTTCAAGGGAATATTTTATTCATGTAAAAATAAGAGAATCATGGAACACATATAGCTTATGGTTAGTCATATTAGAAAAGTGTCATCGATATTAGGGTATTCTAAAGGGATAACTATCCATAACACTTATTCAATTATCATTTGACCTAACTGACAACCATACATCACTAATACTTCTATAAGGAGGTATGGTCTTTGTAAAAACTGAGGGGGGGGGAGTTATTAGAGCCAAAATTACTTTGTAAACTTGGATAAAATTATACAAGCAAGGAATTATGTAAATTTTGTCTAATATTTTTCTGTGTTTGCTATCATGGCTACTTCCTTAGTTATCTGGTTTGATATTCAGATTTGAATTGTTTTTATGGATCCTCAATGTGCACATGTTAATGAAAAGTTGTCAATTTGTGCTTATCATAGGTTGATTAAAAGATATTAGGTTCATTTCATTTTATTTTGCTTTTCTTAAAGATGTACATAAGCTATTTTCCTATGGAAGTAAAACTTTAAAGTGAAACTGATTTCTTATTTGCATTACCTTTCCTTAGAAATTTTTCTAATATATAATAAGATTTGTGCCTATGCAATTTCATGATATATATTATTTTAGTGAATGTCTTGATGAAATTTCAGCTCTATCATAATTTTGGATTGAAGATCAGAAATACCTTTCTACCCTACCCTCCATTTTACTCCTTTTTTATTAGATCACTATAGTTTATATTTTTATTATAAATATTCATACTAGATTAGGGTTAGAATTTAGGTTTTGGATATCATTCATGGGACTTAGTTCAGATCACTTTCATCTTCACAACGATTTAGGACCAAAATTGCTCCAAACAATTATTTACATGTTCATTTTGTGAAATATTCATTTAGCTTGGATGTTGCTCCACCACAGATCTTTGGAAGATCACAACCAACAACTCATGCAATGGATTATTTCAATCCAAAAATGAGAAGTGCTTTTAAAAAGCTATATGAACCTATTGATACATCTAGGTGCATTAATAAGGAAAACATTGGATCTATAAGGAGGGCCAAGCTAAAGCTTTATGAATTTCAAATATCTTTGCTAATTTTAGTTAATTTTGTTTGAAGATCAGTTGATTCTTTGCATATTTGTTTTTCTTTTAGCATATTTCTATAAAGATAATTGATTTTAATGGTTTTAAACTAGTCTTTTTTCTCATTTAGACAAAGATATATGTTATTTGATGATCCACAAGTAATTATGGTAAAGATAGCATGCGATCTATGAATACAACAAGTTTGAGGTTAGTAATAGTTGTTTTGTTCAAATATTGATAGATATTTTAAAAATTTTAGTTTATTTGAACTTAAACATGCAAATATCATTCATATTAATGTATTTGGACATATATTTAAGCTAATTTAGTTAAATATTGATGTTCTTTGTGGTTCTTTATACATATTTGTGTAAAATTTTCTTAAATATGCAAGTCTGATCACTATTATTTGTAAAGATAAGATTTACACATCACATTTCCAATAGGGTTCAAAGAGTTTACAAGCTAGAAATACCACAAGTAATATCCTCATCAAGGCATGTCATGGTTAGGTGGATATGCTATCAATTTGCCTAGATAGGTGCATGACTTACCAAGAAACCTTGAAAAGGTATTTGCCTTATTTCAATCCTAATAATATTGTCACAGTTAAAGAACATGTTAAAATATTTAAAGTTGCTTTGAAAATTATGAATGTAGTTCATGAAGATGTAGCATGTAGATTATTTCCATTTAATTTCAAAGATGCTACATATGAATTTTTCCTTAACCTACCTAAGAATTAAATTGTCAATTGGAATAACTTTAATGATTACTTCATTGACCAATTTGGAAAAATAATTAGTCCATGCATTTTGTATCATAAATTCACCATTGTTAAGAGAGATTCTAGTGAGACCATTATAACCTTTAACACTAGATTCCATAATATGTTTAGTATAACCATATCCGATTATAGACCTAATGAGGATTTAGCCTTAGATATTTACAAAGATGCTTTGGGTCTCATGACATTTGTGTTTCTTAAAAGGTATATTGGAGTCATAAACACCTTAACATTAGCTTATGCTGAAGCTATAATAATCAGTGATCAAATTCAACATCAAGGTCAGCTTGCATATGTTATCCCAAATGTCAATTGATGTAGAGTTCCTCTTAACTTGCAAGTATTAAAGATATTTAACAAAGGTCTTATTATCTAATATTATACAACTTATCTAATACCTTAGGACTCTTGGCCTTTCTCATGAAATTCCTTTCAAACCCTTGAAACAATTTCCCTCTTGTCTATTCACTGACTTCTCTCTTTAGTCCTTCACTTAGCTTGTAGCCCTATTTTGTGGAAAATCCCTTGTTTTTTTCCATACATAGACACATCAAGAAAAAATAATTAGGTTTTTAACTACCTTTTTCCATGTCATTACTTCAAACAAAAACTTGAGTTATGTTCTTTTTCAAAATCTTGTACCTTTGTTGTTACTTGACACTCTAATTAACCCTCTAAATGCATAAAGCTCCAAGGTTTGACTATTATAGAGACATTTTGACCAGAAATTTTTTAGATGACCACATTTTTTGACAATATTTCTTTTCAATCAATTTTGTTACCTCAACTCTTCATTTAAGTTCAACTTTATTCTTTAGGCTTTATCTCACTAGGTCTCTTAGGCTAATTGACTACCTATAGGGTAGTAAAATATGGAAAATAGGTGATATAGGTATGAAACCATTTATTTCACTTGAGATACCTTAAGACACATTAGATTATAATTTTTTTAAAGTTGAATCTCTCCCAATAGTTAAAACCCTAAAATTTAGGGTTGAAGCACCTATATAAGTTGAGATTAAAAAACATGCATATAACATCTAACTAGGAATTTTAAGAGAATATAGTGATTTTATTATATCTATATATTTCTCATGAAGCTTTTTAATTTAATTTCCAATATCCTATTATCCCTAGAGCATTTGTAAACAAGCAATCTCAGTCTTTTTATACTATATTCTGAAAGTTAGAAACATGGGTATGTAGGGTCTATCTATCTTTCCTCAAAATATTATTTAAAATTTAATAAGTTTTTCACCCCATAATATATTCATTATAAATCCTTTTCTATCATTTTTTTAATAAAAAATAAGATTCAATACAAAAAAACATAGTGTACAAAATTATGAGTTTGATGACTGTGTACCTTCATTGAGTGATAACTATGACCAAATTGAAACATAATAAACTCTTGACCAAAATAATACTATAGAAATACTATATACATATAATCATACATGTTTTCATCCATATATTTTCCACATAACTCAATAGAGGAAATAATTGAATACGTAGTCTGTTATCTTGAACAAAATATGTATGAATGCATTCCCTATTTAGTAGACTTGATTGTCTCCTTAAAAATAACTTGATTTTAACTCAATTTTTATTTCATGTATCAAATTAAATAATGTAACTTGATACTAAACAATATAAAAAAGCATGAAAAAAGTATACTCACCATTTTGATTATCCAAACACATTTTATACTCTATTCCCATCATGCAAACTCATTACACACATAAATCTTACACCACAGAGAGTCTTTTATCAAAAATATTTTATTTTCATCTCCATTCACCAGTTTTCTCGAATGGAATATTAGGTTAAAACTACAAAAATAACTCATATATCTCTTGAAAAGGTGCATAATTACTTCTTAGGATCTTTTCCTCAAAGAGGTCTTTTGCTACATTGCATTATCTTATCTTTTACATGATATAAAGTATATATAACCATGAAAATGGATTAAATAACATTTTATGGACCTCTTATAGTTTAAAAACCACTTGTATATGTTTTTTCACATCTTACCATATCTACAAATATATAGGAGTATTTACAAAGGCTTGTCAAGATTCAAATTTAAAAAAAAGGTTTTTGGCAGGAAAAGCCAAAATTTAAATTTCATGCATCTTAAGATTGTCTAGACTCCATATTATGATTAATAAAGACCTCTAATACATATGATAAACTCACTAAAATAATTTAATATAAAAATGAGTCAATTTTGGGTCCTTATAGGATGCCCCTACATCATACTACCAAACTGAAGAATGTTTACCATAGGTGTTTATTGATGAACTTGGTGTATGCTCCTATCTAATTATAATGAACCTCATTATACAAGGTATATGCTTCTACTTGCCTCTCATATAAGTGAACATGTTATTGGGACCCATAATTAGGCCTTCTCTGGTTCATCTTTTTAAATGGTATACCTACACATGAAACAAAAATGTTAAGAAAAACACATGTACTATTATCTTCTACTTGTCTTGAAGGTGTATACCATTTTTATACTCTTGAAAATTGATCTACCTTCTCCTTATCTCCATGATCAAATATTGATGCAAGTATGTAATCTTATTCCTTCATAAATACTTATCATTTTATCCACTTTACCTCATGTACAACATCTTCTTGGTCTTTACATGCCACATGCTTGTGGAGAATCTTGCTTTACTATTGTTCATCACCACTATGATTGATATCGACCTCTTTAATATACAAGGATTATGTGTTCACTTTAAACATCTCATTTATTTGATTTATCACTCTTATAGTATTTTATTGTGAGTTACTTGACTTTACTTTATGGACTTGTTGTATGTTACTCAATTCATTTACATTCTTTTCTTATTTAAGACTCTCTCTCAAGCATTTGAGTTTGTCCACCACTCCTATGAAATCAAAACTTAAAATCATTATCAAATTATGAGATAAACTTGTAAACAAGTCATGTATATACTCACTTGAAAAAATATACTTGGGAAAGGTACATACATCTCACCTTGGATTTTCATAGTCTCCTTACATTATTTATCTATCTTTTTATCTTCAACCTACTACACCAACTCATTATGACCTATAATCAATAATTTACAAAAGACACCAATAACTTGATCATCATTCTTCAAAGGCAACAGTGTGTGCTTATTTTCTTTGTGTTCAAATGAATAAGTGTTCCTCACCCCATCATGACTAGTTAACCTATCAAACTATCAAGACCTTCCTAAAAGTACATGATAAACATCCATTGTGATGATATCACACATGAACTAATCTTTTTAAGCTCCAATATAAAAATTCATGAAACATTGTTCATTGACAAGCACATGATGACCCTTTTGAAGCCAAGAAAATTTATAAGGTGTAGGGAGTGGTAATATTTTGAGGCCAAGCTTACTTATCATTTCATTAGAAACCAAATTATATGTTCTCCCTAAATCTATGATCATCTTACAATATTTACTATGGGACTTACATGTTATTTTGAAGAGTGTTTTCCATTGAGCAAGTTCTTTCTCCTCTTGTGCCTTAAGTAATGTCCTCCTCATCAAGACTGACTCTCCTTTAGGTTATTCTAGGTGTGAAGTAGATCCAACACTTTTTTTGTTATTGTAGTTTGCACCACCTAATTTTTTCTCTCACTTCTATGTTTTCTTTCTTGATACTCCTCTAGACACTCCCAATATCTATGACCTATATACTTATTTTTGAAGCACTTTTTTGTGAACCCACTTGTCCCTCTTCCTTTAGATGCATCTCCACCTTTTTAGTATGGCCTTATACACCTATAACCACCTCTTGGTTTCATCACATGCCTTTATGCACTAATTTCACCTTCTTCATAGGTCTTGTATGCATTATTGCTTTCATAATCTCTTCTTCCTTTTATTTGCTTACATCTTCCTCTCGTATGCTATGTGTGCCTTCTTGTCACCTTTTTCTCATCTCTAAAGGATGATTGATAATCTTATTATACTATTTTCAAACTTATAATATTGATCTCATCTTAAATATAAAATTTAAGACCATTTAGATACCTTGATACCTTTTCATCATCCTCTTCTAGGTGGCCTATTCTAATAGTCAACCTATCAAATTATTTTGTATACTCTTTCACTAAATGATACTTTTATCTAATATTTTTAAATATCCTAAACATGTGTGTTTGATAATCATTTGTCATGAAATTTCTATTCATCTTCATTTCCATCCTATCCCGTGACTGGATTTTTGCCTTACCTCTTTTCCTTTTCTCTTCCTAGATTCCATCCCACCACAAAGAAACATGTGCTTTCAATCTTGTCACTAAAAATCTGACTTTCTTGGTGTCATACACCTCTTCATACTCAAAATATTTGTCCATGGCTGTAATTTAATCCACCAATTCATCCACATTGAGATTTCCTTCATACATTAGCACATCTAACTTTGGTTTTGAGCCCATTTTCATCATGGACTTGATTAATATTTATTCTATTATATGTTATATTTCTTCTTCCTTTTCTACTCTAGGAGATTCTTCTTCTCTATCACTTTCATCATTAGCAATAACCCTTCTCCTTTGGGTTATCTCCATAGCTCCCATCCTTTCCTACATATTCCTCATCTCTAAGACCATATTTGTCATGGTCTGATACAATCTCTAAGTTTTATTAGGTTGTCTTTGTCTTATAGACACCATTTTATACCCCTCAGTATCTCTAACCTATACTCTAACCTCCCTTAGGCTCTGACACCAAAAATGATGCAAAGTTACTCTTAACTTATAAGTATTTAGGATATTTAACAAAGGTATTATTATCTAATATTGTGAAACAACTTATCTGATACCTCATGAATATTATCCTTACTCATGAAATTTCTTTCAAACCATTGAAATAATTTCCCTCTTATCTATTCACTGAATTCTCTCTTTAGTCCTTCACTTGGCTTGTAGCCCTATTTTGGGTAAAATCACCAATTATGTTTTGTACACATAAACTTAAATGAAAAATAATTAGGTTTTTAAAAACAATTTTAATTCTCATTAATTAATACAAAATATAGAGTTAGGTAATTTTGCAAAATTTTATACTTTTAGGCTTGCTTGACACTTCAATTAACCCTCTAAATGCATAAAGCTCCCAGGCTTGACCATTATGGTGACACTTTAACCAAACCAAGATTATATTTGACCACCGTTTTGGCCAATATTTATTTTTAATCAATTTTTTACCTTAACTCTTCACATAAGTTCAAATTTCTTCTTTAGCCTTTATCTCACTAGGTTTATTAGGCTAATTAACTACCTACATGGTAGTACAGTATGAAAAATAGGTGATATAGGTATGAAACCACTTTATTAACTTGAGATACCATAATAAACATTATATTTAAAAAAATTATGAATTTTGGAAGATTGAATATCTCCCAATAGTTAAAACCCTAAAAGTTAGGGTTTATTAACCTGCGTAAGTCACGATTGAATAAAATTGCATATAACATCTAACTAAGACTTAAAGAGAATATAATTCTTGGATTCAATATATCTATATATAATTAAACTTTATCATTTAATTTTAAAGATCTTAATACCCCCATAGCATTTGTAAACAAGCAATCTTAGTCTTTTTATACTATATTATGAATGTTAGAAACATGGGTATGTAGGGTCTCTATCTTTCCTCATCAAGGATTATTTAAATTTTAATAGGGTTTTCACCCCCTCCTATAGTAATTATAAATCCTTTTCCATCACTTTTGAATCAAAAAAAATATTCATTACAAAATAACAAGTGTACCAAATTTTAAGTTTGATGACTATGTACCTTCATTGAGTGATAACTATGACCAAATTAAAACATAACAAACTCTTGACCAAATGAATATTATAGCAATAATATATCCAACTAATCATAATTTTTTTATCCATATATTCTACACATAACTCAATATAAAAAAGAATTGAATATGCAGCTTGTTATTATGAATAAAAGTTGTATGAATGCATTTCCTATTTAGTAGACTTGACTATCTTCTTAAAAATAACTTGATTTCAACTCAATTAGTATTTTATGTATCAACTTAAAGAATGTAAAATTATCATAAACAATATCAAAAAGCATGAAACAAGGTTATTAACCATTCTTATTATCCAAACACATTTTATACTCTGTTCTCATCATGCAAACTTATTACACACAAAAATCTTACACCACAAAGAGTCTTTTCTCAACAAGATTTTATTTTCATCTCCATTCACTAGTCTACCTCGAATGTAATATTAGGTTACAACTATAAAATCGACTTTTATATCTCTTAAAAATGTGCATAACTACTTCTTGGGATCTTTTTCTCAGAGAGGTCTCTTGTTACATTACATTATCTTATCTTTTACATGATATAAAGTATCTAGAACCATGAAAATGGATTAAAGAACATTTTATAGAACTAATATAGGTCCAAAACCCCTCTTTTTACATTAAATTTTCTTGTATTTTACATAATATAAAGTATCTAGAACCATGACAATGGATTAAAGAACATTTGATAGAAATAATATAGGGTTAAAACCCCTTAGACATGTTTTTTAACATATTACCATATTCATAAACATATAATAATCATTAAAAAAGATTGGAAAGATTTAAATTTTCAAATGAAGTTTTTGGTGGGAAAAGCCATAATTCAAATTTCATGCATCTTAAGACTTCCTAAACTCCATATTATGACTACTCAAGACCTATAATACCTATGAGAAACTCACTAGACTAATTTAAGATAGAAATGTGTCAACTTTGGGGTCCTTATAGGATGCCCCTACATCATAAACCCTAATTTACTAGCTTTAAATATCATTCTTAATGTCAATGAAAGTGTGTATACCTTAAATCAGACATCAATATTAAACCAATTGCCTTTAATCCATGCCCATCTTAGAAAACATTTAGGGTTCTTAAAAAATGCTAAAAATGGATTTCATCCACAAGAATAGAGAGATTTAGTGCCTACTAGTAATAAAAATTAAGTTCATAACTTAGAATTACCAAATAATGAGAATGAATCCATACTTAAGATGGTTGAAAAGTTAAGCACTAATTTTCTTCAATTATAAAATCAAGTAGGCAATACTGGAGAAAAATCCAACAAAAAATATGATTCTCAAAGGCTTAATAGGATTATAAATAGGTTTCATAATATAAATAATAATATGTCATCTAAGAACATACATGAAATGAATCTTTGTGATATAGGTCTAGTTGATCATTGTAATGTTTTTGAAGCATATACATATAAAACTGTGCTTAATCATGATAATGTTATAGGGACATATGGATTTTCATGGACATATAAATCCTTCATGGTAAAATATTTTTATTTTCCATTAAAAGAATAAAATTAACCTAAAGATGCTCTATAATAAGGAATATCCATTCAAGATGAGCAACCCCATGAACACAATCAGATACAAGCTGACCTTTCTTTAGTAGATAGTTGTGCGGACAATCCATATGAGGTCATTGCTAAAATTAAGGATATCCCTAAAGAATATGACTAGTGGAAAAAATTATACCAATTTTTTTTGAAATAAATTGAGGTATTCCAAGACAACAATTTCATTCTAGACATCCCAAAGCAAGATGAGGTGGGACTTGATTGGATAGAAGAGATGTCATTCTGTACGAAATATGAAGATGAAACAAGTGTAAAAGATCAAGAATTTCCATATGACACCTTTAAAAGGTTGAAAGTAGTTGATTAGCCTAATTTAAATAGTAAGGTTTGAAATGAATCTCATTTACTTTTAGTTGATTGTGATGAAGATGCCTTTCAATATGAGCTAGAGCATAATTAAGACATCAATCCAAGCATACCAACTAACTTCACAATCCAACCATGGAAGGTGAATGATAAAAATCATGATAAGTATTTTATTGAAGTATAGATAGCATTAATAATGTAATAAGGAATAATTTGGGAAGAATATGATTGTATTTTGGATACATATCTTCAATCCATGTGCTTGATAATGGAGGTGGGAAACCAAGCTACATCATACAAATTACATAGGCATATAATTTCTCCTATCTATAAGAAGAGGCCATTGAATGGAATAAATCATGATTAAAGGTTATATGGTAGGATAAATAACTTTCCATTTTATTCTAGAGGTAGGTTATTTATGGATTTATTGTAGGGATTATTTTAGTTTCTTTCCTTCTTGTCCCTTGTTTATAAGTAATGTTTGTAAATATTTCTTTCCTTGTTATTTGTTTGTTGTGTTTTATTTTTTTGATTTTTTACTTGTTTTAAATTAGTCCTTTTAGACATCCCTCAGCTCAAATTTCACCTAATTTCTCAAGAAATTCACAATTCAAAAATCTAGGTGTGACTTCTCAATATTGGTTGATCATGGATTGTTAGAATGTGAGCTTGATGTTATAGTTTGGAGAAACTAGTAAAGATTAATGGATAAGTTAATTTTTCCTTGAGATTTTAAGCCTTTTTATAATATAATATTGATTATAAAAATTATTTCACATGCTAGATGATATCTTGGATTATTGAAACATAGTCATGTTTGCACTTAATAAACATTATTTCTTGAGACAAAGTTTGCAACCAAGGATGATTGTATAAAGATTAAAACACTTACCCAATCCCAAAACCTAGCTAAAAACTTCTTAACCTTTTCTATAAAGTTAAAATGAATTTAAAAATATAAAAAATAAGAACCTTATTACAAGATTCAAGATCTTTCTAAGCAAAGCTAATTCTGGTAAACTCTATCGGGGCTATGGATGCCTAGTTAGTAGTGGAACATGGCCTTGAGTGGAGTTAAAGGCATATATATTAGGGATATGGACACTTGGATAGCAACAAAGAAATTCTCAAGCCTTATTTGAGATAAAACCTGATCCTTAATACACATCCAAGTTTGTTATAAGTCATTGTTAATGGTTAAAGTCATGAAATATGGAAGTTGTACCCTAAATCCCATAAAAAACATTAAATGGAATCAAAGCACACATATAACATGGCTAATTTTTGATACTTTTATCCCAATCCTAAATAAGTAAGACTTGTTTTAATCATGAATTAATCTTAACTATTTTATTTGATCATGTGGAATAAGTAGCCTAGTTATTAGTTTAAACTAAAGTCTCTAAATTTTAACATATTGCTATGTTTCCCCAAAAAGTTATAATTTATTGAGGACAACATACCTCCATTCTTGAAAATGGGGACCCTTATTTGAAATTATGCAAATTTATGCTTTAAATTCAAAATTTATCTGATCAAAGTACCATTAGAGTGTTTTTCACATTATCTTTATTTGAAGATCATCCACACCATGGTTGGATTGGCATATTTACAGACGATTTAGGTTTAATATTATCTAAATTTACTAACATTAGAACTCTATATTTTAGGTTATAGAATTAATTTAATCCATTTGAAATGGATAATGTGTAGGTTTCATTATTTAATGTTAATTTGATCTTTTACTAGCCTATGATCTATTGAAAA
Organism: Torreya grandis; assembly: GCA_037957365.1. NCBI lineage: Eukaryota > Viridiplantae > Streptophyta > Pinopsida > Cupressales > Taxaceae > Torreya > Torreya grandis. The sequence continues at coordinate 1,890,891 of JARHVA010003328.1, read as the reverse complement.
ACAAGTTTAATCAATGTTTGGTCATCTTAAAACCCTCATTCTGAATACCCTAGTTTAGGTTCTTTTGAATCAAATTCAAATTTGAGTGGGGTAAATTTTATGTGGGAAGCACTTTATATTTTAATCTTAGTTTAATTTTTAGCCTAGTGTTAGTTGTATTTATTAAATACCATTAAGACCTTAATCTAAAAATTTATGATAAGTCCTTTATGTCTTATGGTTTATAGTGGCTCTTTTATTATATTCTTAGTTAAGCTTAAAATGTATAATAAGTTTAAATTATATTTTTTAATACACTAAAAATTTAGTCCAAAAGATTCATACTAAGTTCTATATTTCCTAAAACCTTATTAAATCTATTTTAATTTTATAGAAATGGAGCGAACCTAGAAAAGATAAGTGTCAAGCGCGTGAGAGTCAATAAGTCAAACACCAAGATCTACAATGTGAATTAACTCAAAAATAGATGATTTGATGGTGCATTATCTAAGTCAAAAAGTTAAGGACCCTATGAGGGAGTGTGAGATTGATAAGTGTCAACATCTCAAGAAAGCAACCAAAGAATCAATGATCCATGTTCAAGCATACATCTAATAGATCAGTGATGTGCATTAAATATTACCAAAGCAAATTAATGATGTAAGATTAAGGTAAAATTTTTAGAGATCCTATAGACATACCAAGTACCACACCTACATTTAATCATACACAAGTAGATCAATGGTGTGGAGCAGGTCAAGAAGTCAAGAGCCTGGATTGAGTGAGAAGGTACCACGTGGCATAAAGGCATTTAGACAGTGTAAAATGCTTAAAAAATACTTAGAGAGATTGTAAAGTAACAAAGTGGCATGATATTAGAGGTATTAATATATATCTAATGGATCATGATGAAAGATAATACAAATAAGACTCCAAATAAGATCAACAATGAAAACTTTATCTAGCCTAAAAGAGCATGAGGTAAGGACATGTATTTAAAGGCAACAATAGTCACGTTTTGAGATCAAATGGATAGTTTAGGATGGGAATTACCACATAAAAAAGACACATTGGATTATAATATCCTATTGACTTGAAATCACTTGAATTATAATTATCATAGACTAGTGAAGATCATAAATATGAACAAATGTGTCTTAGACTTAATCTGGTCAACAAATGAGAGGCTAAAAGTGAAAAGGAGTCTCAAAGTCAATTGAGTTGACATAGTATTTTATTTTAAATTAAAATACCACATAAATAATTTTAATGGAATATTTTATTATATAAAATTAGGAGAAACATGGAACATATATAGCTTTTGGTTAGTCATATTAGAAAATTATCATCGATATTAGGGCATTCTAAAGGGATAGCTATCCATAACACTTGTTCAATTTTCATTTGACTTGATTGACAACCATACCTCATTAAGCCTTTCATAATAAGGAGGTATGATATTTATTAAAAATGGGGGAGTTATTAGATCTAAAATTACTTTGTAAACTTGGAGTAAACAATACAGGCAAAGAATTTTGCAAATTTTATCCAATATTTGTCTATGTGTTTGATATCATGGTTGCTTCATCAGTTATATAGTTTGATATTCAAATTTTAATTATTTTTATGTATCCTAGATGTGCACATGTTAATTTAGAGTTGTCAATTTGTGCTTATGATAGGTTGATTAAAATATCTTAGGTTCATTTCATTCTCTTTTTCTTTTCTTGAAGATGTGCAGAAGCTATTTTCTTATGGAAGTAAACCTGATTTCTTAGTTGCCTTACCTTTCCTTAAAATTTTTCTTAATATACAGTATGATATGTGCTTATGAAATTTAATTCTATATATTGGTTTATTTCATGTCTTGATTAAATTTAAGCTATGTCATAATGTATGGATTGAGGATTAGAAACACCTTTCTACCTTACCCTCCCTTTTACTCCTTTTTTTTATCAGATCACTATAGTTTAAATTTTAATTGTAAATATTCATGGTAGATTAGGGTTATAATTTAGGTTTTGTAAATAATTCATAGGACTTATTTTAGATCACTTTCATATTCATAAATATTTAGGACACGGTTGCTCTCAACAACCATTTACATGTTTATTTAATGAAATAGTCATTTATCTTGGCTGCTACTCCACCACAAATATTAGGAAGATCATAACCAAAAACTCATGCAATGGATTCTTTGAATCCATAAATGACAAGTGTTTCTTAAACACTATATGAAATACTGATAGATCTAGGTGCATTAACACATCCACAAGCAAAATTCTGAGATCTATTATCATTTCCTAGAAAGAATTATATGGCCCTAGTGTTGAGTGTGGAGCCCTTTGGGCTATCACATGACCTTGTTGGTACACTTTAAGGGTCTAGAGAGATCCATGTATGTGGGGAGACCATTTTTACTTTGATCCTCATGTGGGTGAAAGTTATTAAATTTTTATTTAATAATTTTCATGTATTCTTCCATATTTGTTGGAAGTGGGATTGATTTCCTTATTCTAGGGAATTAATTATTCATTTAATATTTATATAATGCATTAGGAGAAAATTATTAAATGATTTATTTAATAATTTCCATGATGCATTAGGATAAAATATTAAATGTTGTATTTACTTATTTCTATGATACATTATGAGGAGAAAAAATATTAAATGTAGTATTTAATAATTTCTTGATGTATTATGGAAGGTGGTTGGACTTCCACATTAGAAGTTGTGCCATTTGGAGAGGAATGGCATATTTATCCTCTAAAGACCTTTTATATATGCTTTGAAAGGTTGAAATGGCATTTCATCTTGCGGATAGAGCCTATCCTAGGTGAGGATGGTGAGTTTTCTCTTAGGAGGATGTTTTCCACACCATTTGCTATCTATATAGGTGTGGTATGACCTAAGAGAGGTTGATAATAATTCTTATTTATAGGTGTGGATTTTGAGAGACAGAGTCAAAATGTAGGTTTTCATTTACAGGGTGTGGTTTATCATCTTGTGAGGTACAAGATTGTGTAGGTGAAAGTTAAAGTGCAATTTTTGTCCATCATTTTCTATAGGAGATTTTTTGATCTCTATGAGAGTTCATTTAAATCTTGTTTTAGATTACTGATTTACTTGAAGACTCTCTTAGTGGATGTAGCACACATTGGGTGACCCGTGGTATATCTATGTTATGTGTTATTTTTGGTTTTGTTCTCTCTTTTTATGCTTTCATTAAACTATGGTTTGAAGGAATTGTTTTCACATAATTAAATCAAATTTTCACACATTCAAAATTATGTTTTCTGATTTTATGTTGGTTAATAAATATTATTTACATTCACTTAATTCCTAACAATTGGTATCAAATATTTGGTGGTGTTTTAGCTAAAGTTTTAAATCATAGGAAATGTTATTAGCTTTTGTGGGAGCTATGGGAGAAGAAATTAGATTCAGAGTTGAGAAGTTTTATGGTAAGAATTTTAATTCTTGGAAAATGTAAATGGAGGATTACTTTTATCAAAAAGAACTTCAACCCCCCTTGGAGGAGAAAGGAGGATAACCTACAACTATGAGTGATGCAAATTGGACAATACTTAATAGGAAGGCATTAGGAGACATTTTATTATGCCTTTCATCTTTTATTGCATTTAACATTACAGATCAAACATCTACAAAGGATCTCATGGATGAACTTGGAAAGTTGTATGAGAAACCTTCAGCTTTAAATAATTTTTTGTTATGAAAATATTGTTTAACAACAAAATGTCTAAGAATGGTTTAATTCCTAATCATTTAAATTATTTTAATATGGTTTTAAGTATGCTCACTTTAGTTGGAATTAAGTTTGATGATGAAGTTAGAGCTTTGCTAATTTTATGTTCTTTACCAGATAGTTGGGATAGTTTGGTTATGGATGTGATTAATGCAATCCCTACCAAGGGAAGATTGAATTTTTAGGATGTTTAAAGGGGATTCTTAGTGAGGATATGTGAAGGAAAATCACTGGTGAATCATCTTTAGGTAATGCTTTGTCTATTAATACTAGAGGGAGGCAAAAGGACAAGAGCAAAGGCAAACATAGAAAGTCAAAAGGTAGATATAAATCAAGATCTAAAGCCAAGATGATATGATGGCATTATGGGAAGAGTGGATGCTCAAAAAAGGATTGTTGGTCACTTTGGGATAAGAAGGGTAACAAGGAGGAAACAAATGAGGTAAATGTGATATCAAGTAAAACTAGTCAAGATGCCTTAAATTCTTTCTTTATATAATATTACTGAGTCTTGGGTATTAGATTCAGGGGATTCTTTTCATGCCAGCCCACATAGGCATTATTTTTATGATTATGTTTAAGAGAATCTAGGACATGTATATCTTGGTGATGATAAACCATGTGAGATAGTAGGTAAAGGTTCTATTCAGGTGAATATGTAGAATGAGAACTCATGGCTACTTAGGGATGTTAAACAAGTGCCTATGTTGAGATGGAATTTGGTTTCAGTGGGGTAATTAAGTAGTGAAAGATGTTTATTTACATTTACTATATATTCTTATAAATTTACCAAAGGATATCTTATGATTTTTAGACATAATAAAGTTGGTACTTTATATTTGATTAGTAGTGTTGATTCTTGTGATTTAGTTACTACAGATGGAAATGCAACTGTGTGGCACTATAGGCTCAATCATATGAGCCATAAGGCATAAAGATATTAAAAGATAAGTTCCCTAGATTGAAATATCTAGATCTAGACTTCTGTGAGGATTGTGTATGGGAAATAAAAGTGAGTTAAGTTCCTAGAAGTTGGACCCACAAAGAAAGAACACAAATTATAGTTGGTACATTTAGATGTATGGGGAATAGCTTAGGTATCTTCTATTGGTGGCTCCAATTATTATGTCATTTTTATTGATGATACAATTAGGAAAGTTTGGGTTTATTATATTAAAAATAAATCTGATGTATTTGACACTCTTAAGAAGTGGAAAGCCTTGGTTGAGAATTAAATAGATCTCACATTGAAATGTCTCAGATTAGATAATGGAGGTGAGTATTTTAGTAATGCATTCTTTGATTATTGTTCTAACAATGGAATCCATAGGCAAAGGATGGTTCTAGTAACTCCATAGTAAAATGGAGTGTATGAAATGATGAACAAAATAATAATGGAACATTCTAGGAGCATGAGGTTACATGTTGGGTTATGTTTACAATTTTGGGTTTAAGTAGTTATCATGGCAATATATCTGATTAACATAAGACCTTCTATGCCTTTGGATGGAGGTATTCCTAAACAAGCTTGGTCTAGTAAGAATGTTGATTATTATTTTCTTAGAGTCTTTAGATGTGAGGCTTTTTCCCTCATCAAGAAAGAGAATAGGACCAAGTTAGAGGCTAAATCAGAGAAATACACCTTTGTTGGATATGGTGAGGATGACTTTGATTTTTGTTTATGGAGCATTAAAAATAATAAAATATTTTGGTCTAGAGATGTAGTCTTTAATGAAAAATTCATGTATAAGGATCAGTTATAGGAACATGAACAAAAAGAGTACATAATATTGGATGACATTATAGATGGTAAAGTATCTAATGAATCAATTCAAGAATATTATACACAAGGATCCTAGAATCCTATGGTAAGAAAAGCACCTGAATGTTTTTCTCCTTCTTTTAATTATTGTACTCACTAACAATGGAGAACCTAAGTGTTATAAGGAATTAATGAAGGTACATGCCAGGTTGAAATGGGAACAAGCCATGGATGGAGATCATAGATCTCTCATGGAGAACCAAACATGAGATTTGGTAAGGCTACCCAAGGGCAAGAATGCATTACCAAATGGGTGGATCTTCAAAATAAAATAAGAGGATTAGGGGATAAAAAGGTATAAGTCTAGGATGGTGGTCAAGGGGTTTACACAAAAATTAGGTATTGATTTTGATGAGATTTTCTCTCCTATTGTAAAAATGATCTATTAGGACTATTCTTAGTTTAGTTATAGTTTAGGATTTTCACTTAGAATAGTTAGATGTGAAAACTAATTTTCTTCATGGTTATTTGGATGAAGATTTGTATATGAAGTAACCACAGGGATATGCGATCAAAGGGAAGGAGAACTATGTGTGCAAATTAAAGAACAACTTGTATGGATTGAAACAAGATCCATGGCATTAGTATAATAAATTTGATTGTTTTATGTTGGAAAAAGAATATCAAAGGTGTAATTCTGACCATTGCATGTACATCAAACATTTTGATGATGGTTCCTTTATTATTTTATGCTTGTATGTGGATGCCATGTTAGTTGTAGGAAAGAACATATAACATATTCATATTCTCAAGAAATAACTTAGTGACTCCTTTTCTATGAAGGATTTGGGTGCTATAAATAAAATCCTTGGCATGAGGATTACTCATGACAAGAAGGAGAGGAATATGGTTTTATCCCAATCAAAGTATGTGAATACAGTCTTGGAAAGGTTTAGTATGTTGGATGTTAAATCTGTTGGTACTCCTTTGGTAGACCACTTTAGATTATCAAAATATTAGTGTCCCAAGATAGAAGCTAAAAATCTTAAGATGTCTAAGGTACCTTATTCATAAGTAGTTGGTAGCTTGATGTATGTCATGGTTTGTACTAGGCTAGATATTACCCATGTAGTGGGAATTGTGAGCAGGTATATGAGTGATCCAGGTTATGAGCATTGGTAGCCAATGAAATGGATTCTTTAGTATTTGAGAGGAACCATTGATGTTGCATTATCTTATGGTGGATCAAAAAACACTTTACATGGATATGTAGACTTAGATATCATAGGGGATATTGATAGTAAGAGAAGTATGATAGGTTATATTTTTACTATTGGAGATATAATGATTAATTAAATTTATAAGATATAGAAGGTTGTGTCTTTGTCAACCATAGAGGTAGAGTATGTTACTGCCATAGAGGCTAGCAAGGAGATGATTTTGTTATAAGAGTTATTTTGAGAGTTGGGGCATGAGTAAGAGGTTGAAAGACTAAACAATGATAATCAGAGTGTTATTCATTTGGCAAAGAAATCTGATATACACTCAAGGATGAAACATATTTAGTTACATTATCACTTCATCATGATAACTTTGGAGGAGAACTTGATGAAGTTAGAGAAGATTCAGACTAGATAGAATCCTATAGATATGATGACCAAGGTGGTCACATTGGATAAGTTGATACTATGTTCATATTTGGTTGGCCTTAGTGGTCATGGAGTAGTGATAGATTCTATTCAGGAGAAAAGGTCTCCAAGTGGGAGATTGTTGAGTGTGAAGCCCTTTGGGGATATCTCATGACCTTATTGGTATACTTTGGGGGTCTAAAGAGCTCCAAGGATGTGGGGAGTGCATTTTTTATTTTCTCTTCATGTGGGTGAAAGTTATTAAATGTTTATTTAATAATTTTCATGTATTCTTACATATTTGTTGGAAGTGGGATTGATTTCCTTGTTCTAGGGAATTAATTATTTATTTAATATTTATGTAATGCATTAGGATAAAATTATTAAATGATGTAATTAATAATATTCATGATTCATTAGGAGAAATTATTAAATTTTGTATTTACGTATTTTTATGATGCATTAAGAGGAGAAAAATTATTAAATGTAGTATTTAATAATTTCTTGATGTATTATGGAAGTGTGTTGGACTTCCACATTGGAAGTTGTGCCATTTGGAGAGGATTGGCATGTTCCTCCTCTAAGGACCTTTTAGATATGATTTGAAAGGTGTAAATGTCATGCCATCTTGTGGATAGAGCCTATCCTAGGTGAGGATGGTGAGTTTTCTCTTGGGATGATGTTTTCCACACCATTTGCTATTTATACAAGTTGTGGTGTGACCTATGAGAGGTTTTTAATAATTCTTATTTGTAGATGTGGCTTTTGAAAGATAGAGTCAAAGTGTAAGTGTTTTTAAAAGTTTAGGTGTTAATTTATAGGGTGTGGTTTATCATCTTGTGAGGTACATAATTGTGCAAGTGCAAGTGAAAGTGCAATTTTTGTATAACATTTTCTATAGGAGATTTTTCTATCTCTGTGAGAGTTCATTGTAATCTTGTTTCAGATTTTAAGGAATTTCTTGGTAGATGTAGACCACATTGGGTGAACCATGGTATATTTTTGTTATGTTTTATTATTGGTTTTGTTCTCTCCTTTTATTTTTTCATTAAACTGTGGTTTGATGGAATTGTTTTTGCATAATTAAATATGATTTTCACACATTTAAAATCTGGTTTTGTGATTTATGGTGGCTAAGAAATATGATTTACATTCACTTAATTCCTAACACTTAGGATCATGGAGAAAAACAAAATTGGAGATATCAACACTAAAATTAGTAGGAAATTAGGGGTGTTTATGGAGAAACTAGAAGG
>JARHVA010003328.1:1860000-1877500 GCA_037957365.1 Torreya grandis | reverse complement strand
AGTTTTAGTTTGAGCATACACATGCCATGGTTAGGATTGGAATACATGAGCACTATATTAGATGATATAATTCATGATTATGATCATGTGGAGTGATAGGATAAGATGAGGCCTCAAATTTGTATTCTAAAAATATAATCAATAGTGATAATTCAAATGATGGGGATGCCCCCATGATTGATATGTTAATGTTTTACATGTGTATTTTATATGCTTTAAATTTTATGAGTTTTGTAATCTAGTTATTTTAATTTGTGATATAAGATCACAAAAATATAAATATATGATGTATAATGTTTGATAGTAATCATTTTGTGTTAGAATTCATTACATTTTTGTATTGTGTATGTTATATTGTTTCTCAAACCCACTTTCCAAAACTATTAAAAAAAATAAAATCACTATAATTTCTCAAACTTTTAACACCCTATAAATTTTTCACACAAGTGATTAATATTCTTTTAAAAAATAATTATAATGAGTATTAAGACTATTTAAATAGACTTGGATAATAACACCAATCAAGTCATAAAGGTAACACATATTACTCTTTAGAAAGTGGTACCTACATTAATAAATCTAAAATGCATTATTTTAAAGGAAAAGGTACACATTTCCATGTATTAAAGGAGTTTTTTTCCCTATTTTTTATATTTAAAAGTATTTGATTATAATGAGAAAAAAAATCTAACAAAGACATCATTTCTTACATGGTGGCATGCTATAAAATCTAGTCTATGTTTAGAAAATAGAAATTATCTTTTATACTTGAGAGATTTAAATCCTTAAAATTCATGAAAAGGAAAATTTTACCTTTGTTTTTCCTTATTGGGACAAGTTTTAGTATCCAATAAAAATATATAACTAAATAAATGACACCAACATCCAAACTTTTATCTAGCTCCTTGTTGATGGTGTCTTCCAATAAAGGGCTAACTCTGTAAGGTTTTTTTTAACATAATTTATTGAGATATTTTGTTGTATAATTCATATAGTATAACATTTTATATATTTTTAGGATCAATAAAAAATGTTAATGAATTATTTAAAAAAATTTATAAAAAAACTTTCTTTGGATATACATTGTATACCTAGGTAAACATAGTTAGGGTATTCTTCAATAACTATGTTGATTGAATGGTTTCAATTATTATTATTCTTGATGGTTCTTTGGTTTGAGATATTTTAAGTTGGTCATAGGTATTAAATATGGAATCTAGACAACCAAGACCAAGAGCAAGTTTTTTCCCACTGATTTGTAAATAATCAAATTGTGAACATAATATTTTTTTATGAAAGTAATTACCTTGAATAAAATTGTCAATGTGTTCATCAAATTAAAAAAACAAGCCATATATTTTTAAAATAGGCTATGTTTGGTCTTAAAACCTATGTAAATTTACCCTTATCATCATGATCAAATTCACTTATAGTTGGGTTAGAAGCATAAATAATAGTTTTATAAACATGCACACTAAATTATCTATATACATGAGACAAATTCAACTCTTAACAATTATGAATAATAGACAAAATTTTTTGCGTATATTTATGCATGTGAGACTACTTATTTTTATATAAATTATAAGACATTCCTAATGACTAGTTCAAAATCATTATATTCAATTCAATTATTTTCTAGAGACCAATACTTAATGCTTCAAACTCACTTTTTTATATGTTTTCAAAAGACAACTAATATGCATACTAGAATATTTTTCCTATGGGAGAGAGAAAAATAACCCGAACCTAAATTCCATGTTGATATTTTATAGTTTTGGTTGTTCCATAGATATTTAATTCATTTTTTTCTTGCATATTTGTTTTGTAGAAGATATAGATTCACTTGTAACCTATAATTTTGGAGCATCGATGATTGGACCTCTTTTAGTATCACCTATATCAAATCTTTAAATGACCAATGGTTTCAAAATAGAAATATATTGGGATAACTCGGTCATGGTAGAATGTGAACTAGAAGAAAGAATTATTCTATAGTTTGTTTCTATAAATTCTAATAGACCATTCATTCCTTTCTAGGAATCTTGTGGGATGTCCTAGTCTTCTTAGAATAACTACAAGAGGAAGTGGGAGAAGAAGACATTGTTTTTTTAATCTAAAATATAATAATTATTCTATCATAAAGTTGTGTAATATTTTTTTAAATCATAAAAATCATTATCATGATGACCAATAATACCATGATAAGCATAAATGTTTTGACTTTTTATATTCTCAAATATGTGAGGTGGATGATAATAATTTAAAGGGAGAGTAATAGGGTACTTATCTATTAATGTATGCAAGATATAATGTGTTTGGTCTCTAGAGAGATCAAATAAAAGTAATTGTTTATATATACACATAATATATTTCACTTTATCATTTATTAATGATTTATCTTCCTGTGACTTATCAAGCATTATGTCCCTAAGTGCATGCATTAAGAAAAGGGTGGGCATGCTTGTGGTGATTTTTAGATATGATGCTACCTATATCATAACCATATCATGCATACTAATAGTTTAGATTATTTAGATCTATATTTATACTTGACTTCTTTCCATCATATCTCATTCAACTATGTTAATTTCTCATATCATATGTAATTGGCTAGGTTGATACCATATATTTAGCATTGTTTTCATTCATGTACTATATATATTAGTCTGTTATAGTTTTGAACCTATTTTCTTACATTCATATTATATTATCTTGATTGATACCATTCAATTCTACTCAACCTCTCTAAATTATATATATTTGGATGATGTCATCAACTGAGTTCTTAGGGTATTATATCATTATATATACACATCATATTTCATTCTAAACATATCATATACATATTATTTTTATATGTTTTCACTCGCACTTCTAACCTAAGTCATATTTGGAGGATTTAGGTCTAAAATCTTATCTTGAGTGAATATTTTCTTGTGGAAGTCTTTGAGACTCAATAGGAATAGTCATAAGGATTATTTTTAGGTATTATACCAACCATTTTATGTTTTCATAGAGACAATAATATCTTTCAAATCACCATGAGTCAAGGGGGATATTAATGCTTAATGGGTCCACTCTAAGGTAAGTATTTATAACCTTATACTTTTTATTTTATTTATTTGGTAGATATATGTTGCTTGTTACTTAGTGAATGAATATTAATGTATCCTTGTCTAGGTTCTATCTACATTTAACAAGTTGGAGTAGCTATAGGATTGCTTAGACTTGCCATATTCCATTTTAGGTTACCTAAAACCCCATTTTTGAACCATGGTAATTTAACCCTTTTTATCATTATAGTAATTATCCTTTAGCTTACTTTACTTTACTTGTAAAACTACTTATGTTTTTTTATGTTAAATCATTTACTTTCATAGAGGTTTAGTTAGAGTTATTTATTTATGATAGAGGCCTAGGATTTTAAACCCTTTACTCTTAGTATTTATGCATAGGCACCCTTATCCTAGTTCTCTATATCCATTTTTCGTTACCTAAACATTAGGTATCATAGGATATATTTTATTAAACCTCTCCAAGTCTAAATCTATTGAGATAAAATAGTTATAGGGTAATCATATTTTGTGCATACATTTTGGTGAACCCAACATGAACCTCACTATTACCTTGATTTCTTCATCCAACTACATCAACAAAACTAATAAAATTTTGTCTTATTTGTCTTTTCCATAAAATTGCATCAGTTAGCCTGATATAATTTCTTTCCTATCTATGAATGTCATTGGTTAGCTTAATCTCATTATGTATTTTCATAGACTATATCAGCCATATTGGTATAGTTATGTTATACATTTTAAAATGTATCAGCTAATCTCATACAAATCTATGTTTTATTTTCATCATAACTTAGTTTTTAACTATATCAATAAGCCTAATACCATTGTTTGTCTATTTATTTCAATACATTGAATGATGGAAGGTTGTTTTCAGCTTTTATTTTTAAACTTTAGTTTCTATTTTTTTGGATTTACATAAAAATTGTGTTCCAATAGTTTTAAAACTAATTAGTGATTGTATTTTATGGATTTATGGTGTTTTTTATAGACATCATGACATGAGGGGTTTACCCCAATAATCATATCCATTGTAAAACACTAAACATAGAATTTCATTTCCACATACCTCATAATATATCAAAAAATCTTAGGTTTCACTTTTTATTGATTTTTGGAGATAAACCATTTCTGATATGCATCTCTAAGGAGTCTATCACATAGGGAAGTTACTCTCAACATACCCTTAAAACTAGGGTTAGTGGAATACATGAACAGTTTAACCTCTATAGTTAGTGATCTAAAATATAATATTGATACTAATCAAAAAATGAGTAAAAATATTCTAAATGCCACACTATCAATCAAGCCCTTTTATTACATATACCTATTATTTTTGTCATATATTTAGTTATATTTTTTTATACCTAAATTTATTAATGTATTATATAATATATCAGCCAATTTGGTATTGTTATATGTTGTGTTATTACTATATTAGCTTGATCGATATAATTATATGTTTTTTTAATTTTATTATCTATCTTACTATAATTTCATATATTTTACACCCTAATTACATAGGTTAGATAAATACAAAATAATTATTTACTATCTCAGAGCTAATTATGTTATCTAAACTAGCTACAATTTTCCACCACTAGATTAATTGAATCAACCATCTCAGTATAGTCTATTTTACTTATTTTGTCCTACCTATTTGCATCATCTTGACTAATATAATCTAATTATATATGGTTTATAGAATATTTCATCATTCATCTATATATATTTAGTTTTTATTAGATACTGATAATGTTACCTTTTCTCCATGTATTGCATCAACTGACTTGATATAATCTTTGATTTTTAGGCTCAGAAACTAACTACACCATATATTTTATGAAATTAGTCATTTTTCACTATCTCTCTTACATCCCACTTAACATCATGATGCCACCTCTTAATATATTTTTTCCATCTTCAACCCATTCATATTCAACATGGGTTGTGTATGTAAAGGGAAATGCAACTCATCTATAAATCAATCCAAGATTGAAGAAGATAAATACTAATTATGCTTTTGATTGTTGATACATTAGATATTTAGGGTCATGACTAATATGGATCTATTGGACCTAGCTAAGGGATATCTTACCATAATAATATCACTATGGAGGGTTATAAAGCCTTTAGTCAAGTAAAACTATGAAATAACCCTAATTAGGTCCTATGTTTTCATGTTCACAAAATTAAGTAAATAACTAGAAAGTAAAATATAATCTACTACTCACTAAATCTTGTGGCACAAAGTGGGGGTAGTAAATATTAAAATTAAAAATGCATAGAAGACATATAATCATGTTAATGTATACAAAATACTAATACATAGGAGAGAAGTACAAATTCATATATATCTACTCTTACAAAGGAGGAACAAAGTTAGGAATACCTACCTTTGAAGATTAACTTGATGATTCTCAATTTATCCTTTGGTCAAGGTGATTCAAAAGAGGTTGTTGTCATATGTAAGGATGATAGGGATAAATCAACTCTAGACTACACAAATATCAATGCATCTAAAAGACTTTTCCACGAGACAAGTTCCTTATATCCATATAAAGTATGACACCCTAAGCTATAATTCTTAAGATAATGGTGGATAAGTAGATGCATAATATATATCTCTTTTTTTAATCTTCTCTTCCTAAATGCTGAAATGAATGTGTTTATATAGATGAATCTAACCCTAGTCCTTTCCAAAAGTTTAGAAGAAAGGGTTAGCCCAATCAACTCTATATCATTATTAACAAAATCAAATTAGGTCTTGGTCTAGGTCAGACATGGTCTGAGTTGGACCCTAAATTAGTTTTGTCAATTATATTAAAGGGTCGATGGGGCTGAAATTATGTTGTAAACCATAAAAAAGGGGTTTAGGCTAGGGAAGGGTTAATGAAGGCAAAAATGACTAGAATAAGGTGTAAAAGAGGAGGCAAATCTTAGGGTAATGTTTTTAGATAAATTTGTATTGATAACAAGTGGTATTAAAGGGAGAAAACTCATGTGAAGCAGCAATGGTCTACCCACCCATTTCTTGGTGCACCCCTTAAGGTATGCATTTAGAGAGATTGGGACTTTATTAGTTCCTACAAGAGAGAAATCATCAGTAATTGATAAAGTTTGAAAATATTATGTGTATACATATGACCCACTCAATTTCATCATGTGTCACTTAGGTACAATAAGGGATGGTGCTTCAAGAAAGAACATAGCAACACACAATGTTGAAGATTAAAAATTGCAATATTTTAAAACAAAAATGACTTAAATTAAATGATTGAAATAATTAAAAATAAAAGTAATGTATGCATACCTTTATCTATGGATGGTTATCTATTGTGTTTGTAGTTTTGATCATGGAGGGTGTAAAGACTACTTTTCAAAAAACCCAAGGATACAAACCTAAAGAGTAAAAATAAACAAACACATGAAAGCCAAGATAATTGATGCTATGTGGATGAGACATGCTTGTAAATTTGGATAGTTGGGGTGATAAATTATAAGTTAGACCAAATGACCAAGTCAAAATTTAGAGTTAATTAGGTAGAAAAAAAGCTAAGGTTACTAAAGACTAAAAAAATCAAACAAGTAAACCTTGAGTAATAATGGAAAACTCACCAAATAAAACTAGTGATACGTGTTAAAAAAATGGTAATCAAACATCAATGTGAAATTAGTAACAATCCTTAGTTAAACAAAGATGTAAAAGTTATAAAATAACATTGATGAGTGAGCATTAATAATATTTACTCAATCATCAATGGAAAATGTACGTAAAAAGGAAAACCAAATTGGTGAGTGATAAGTAACAAGCCAACCTCACTCAAAAATGGAAAATACCATGAAAATAGAAATGGAATTAGGTGTCCAAAAAAAGGTAGTACAATAATGACAAATGGTAAAGTAAAGCAAAGTGATGCCTAGAAATGTAGCACCATAGTGTATAGGAAGTAATCCATAGTTGCTCAAGCATATTATTTTGATTATAAAGATAGATAAAACTAAAAAAAAGTAGTGCTATCATGTTGTTAAGATGTGAATAATATGGAATATAGAAATAGGAAAATGGATTTGGAATCACACTTGCTTGTCAAGGGGGAAAATGAAATGTGTGGAGGGGAAAATGAAGGAAAAAACAAGGTAGAGAAACTCTTTATCAAAGTTAAGACAATAAAATTAGGTTTGTCAAAACAAGAGGAATTTCAACATTAAAGGAACTAAAGAACTTCTCCTAACCATAAAAATCTTAGGTCAATAAATGAATTATGTAGATCATCCCATGAAGGCTATATGTATGAAAAATAAAATGTACCTACTTTCCCACATTATGTTCCCTATTCCTTAGGACCCCTTACAGAGTCATCTACCTACTACAAAGATTGGTTACTTGTGTGATAGAGTAGATATAACCATAAAGTTTTTTTAATTCTCCTATTTAAATATACTAGTCTACCACACCCTGATGTACCTTGGCTCTATCATGAGGCCACTTGTGGAGTTTGAGATTTGATTATAAATAGGATATGTGTTATTAATCATGTATTTTGTTGTAATATTAAATTTTAACTTTGTATTTTACCTTTTATATCATTTTATTTTATTTCAAATGATTTTTCTATTCACTTTTTTTGATGGATTTTTCTATTCCTCCTCCATATGATTTTAAGAAACCAAAGATGGGTGATAAAGATGACTATCATTTGAAGACTTTGTACTTAGCTGTTAAGAAAGAAAAATTAGAGAGAATAGTGTCTAAGAGTCTCATTAATTCATGTGAAATAATTTTTTTATCTTAACTTTGACCTTGGTTTATCCAAAGTGTAATGAAATGAAAGGAAATCAAGAGGAATAAAACATGAAACAATTTCAATTACTTTAAATTACAAAAAATGTTACAAAGGATGAAAAAGGGATACAATGACATTAAAGTGTGATTCCTTATCATAAGAATGACGGAAGAGTAGGAAAATATGCTAAAACCTTATTATTTTGAAATTTTGATCTATATAATAAGCAAAATATAAAGCTAAGAATAAGGGATCAATAACTTTTAACCATTGTTAAATATTCTAGAGAAGGAACACTAAATTAATTAAAGATGGTGTTTTTATGAGGAAGGATTGGTCCTTTTCAAGCTCTTACAATGCAAATCATAAAATATATACCTAAGAGGGTTCATAAATGATGTGAAAAATGAATGATAAAGATGGTATTTGTGAGGAAGGCTAGGTCTTATCCATGGTATTACATTGTAACTCATAAAATAAAAATTTAAGGGGTGAAAAAATATTTAGAAAGTAAGGAAATAATTAGACTAAAAGTAAATCATGAGGAGATTGGGTACTATTCATGGTTTTAAAATGAAACTCATTCTAAAAGAAAAATAAAAGGACCTAAATGAGGGACTAAGGTTTGTGAAAAGAGAGACTATTGTAGAGCATGAGACCTATGCAGATTTACTACAAAAAGTGTTAGAAGGATATGATATAAAAAACATGATAAGAAGGGAAAGATATAAGCTAATGTATATATCAAATATGAACATGTGAAATACAAGTCTATGTGTCTCTAAAGGTCTTATAAATTTTAATTTGTTTGGTTTAATGCAATATAGAATAAGCATGGGTAGTGTAAATACCCTAATGGGTGATTGGATATAGGGATGTGCATTGCAAGATTCCCTAAAGGCTAAAGTAACATGTGGGTGGTAATCAAAAGATTAATCAAAGGATACATTAATATGTGTATGGGCATCATAAGATTCCACAAAGGATAAAAATATGAAGAAAAGATAAGAAGAAAATAACACCCCATATAGTGTCTAAATAGATTCAGGTTGTCTAAGATGATTCTGATAGGGGATTTAATGATGTTTAATAAAATAAATATAATTTAGGAAAGAATAATGAACATTAGGGATAAAGTAATATAGATAGAGAACATATTCAACCAAATAAAGAAGAGGGTCAACGAATAGGTACATAATCGATTAGGTCAACAGGTACTACTAAGATATAGGCTAGAAATAATACATAGTCACACTGTGTGACTATTTATTATTTGATAGGGGATAAAACATAGAGATAGTAATACATAGTCATGTAGGTTGACTATGTAATATAGATAAGAAGGAGAAAATAGTTTATAAGAGACTATATCCATCAAGATGATAGTGTTCCTAAACATGAGAAATGTTTAACAAGATAGTTTGAAGCAATAATGAAAGAAAAACACGCAAGCAATTAGATCAATGTGATTGATCCAATTGGATCACATAACACAAACCTTACACCAACATTGGCTAATGAAAGTTTTGTAATATAAAAAAATGATTAAATAATAAGTAATCAACTAAAAAGTAAATATTAAATAATTGGTCACCCTAATGGCTATTAGATTATAATAGAGTTTAATTTTAGTGTGATAAGAAAGTTAGTTGAAATAGGGAACTAGAAACTAATCTAAGGTTGGTTTTAGGATGTTTGGGTTAAAAGGGATCTATATTGGTAATTTTATTGGCTTGTTATTAGGGCCTACCCCCTCACCTCACAATTCCATAGAGATAAGGGTGTTAAGAACTTTTCTAATAAATACCATTAACAATGTATTTATACTTGGCTAGAAAACCAAGTTAGCTTCCCCATTGGTGATGAAATCCAATTAGGTAGGCCTTGAGAAGATAAATTTAATGATTTTTGAATATTAAGGAGTTTGGTAGTGCGTTTAAAAGATAAAAATATTTTAACTAAAATGGTGATTTTATAAACCACTTATTTATACTATGTGAGTTACTCTAAGCATGAAAATAACTGAAAAGGAAATGTGAAATAATCACTAGCAAATATATGTTAATTCCTTGATTGATAATAATATAGATTTGGTTCATGAAACACTATATGAAAATAGTATAGAACATAATTGATTAGGTCATTATTATTATATATAATCAAGGTCCTTAAGAATAGCATTGATAGTCAACTATGTCTCTCAAAATAAAGGAAAACTATAGAACTAAGTTGACTAGGTCAACCTAGTTAGCTATAGGGTTACAATTTTGAAGACTACCAACTTGTGAAAAATAGAATTGAAGTAAGAAATAAAACTATAGAGAAAATAAAGGAACCTTGGTGTGATTGAATATGATTTAGATTGAAAATTTTATGCTAATATTGTTTAAATACTACTTTTAAATTCTTCCAATTGAGTCGACTAGCTCGACCAAGTTCTACAAAATTTGTGTGATGAAGAAGAAATAATGGATATATTCAACCTATTCAATAATGTTCATTAACCTATATGTTAGCAAAATAAAATAGTATACAATATTTATCTATTAAACTATGTATGTTAATTTGGAACTAAATGAGATTATTGTGTTGAATTGATCAATCCAATAACTTGTAATTGATGAACACATATATAGATAAAACATAGGAATTTTGAAGTGATTGTGATAAACATGTGAATAAAAAGTTAGAACTATCTTGACTAGTTTGTTACAGTACTATAAATATATAAAAATATAATATGAAGACAAAAATGATGGCATGAAATAAAAACTTGCAAGTTTTATATTCATGTCATGTTCACCAGAATGTATATAAATTGAAATGTAATTGATATATAAATCAATCCTAACTTGGAGAAGATAAATCCTACTTACAATTTCAATTATTGATACATTAGATACTCAGGATCATGACCAAGATTAATATACTATACCTATCCAACAGATACATTACCAAAATAATATCACTAGGGAGGGTTCCAAATCCTCTAGTTAAGGAAAATTATTCAATAACCTTAATTAGGTATTATGTTTTCATGTTCACAAAAGTAAGTAAATGACAAGAAATTAAAATCTAATCTAGTGCTCAACAAATATTGTGGCACAAAGTGGGGGTAATAAACATTAAAATTAAACATGCATAGAAAAGATATACTCAAATCAATGTATACAAAATCCTAATGCATGGGATAAAACTACAAATGAATATCTATCTACTCTTACAAAGGAGATATAATGTTAGGAACACTTACCTTTGAAGATGAACCCACCGATTCTCAATATCTCCCTTGTCCAAAAAGAATTGTAATAGGTTTTTGTGGTATGTAAGGATGACAAGGATAAATTAACTCTAGGATACACAACATATCAATGCATCAAAAGACTTCTCCACAAGACAATATCCATATCTCCAAACAAAGTATGAAAGCCTAAGCTATGCTCTTCAATTATAATTTTGGATAATTAGATGTGCAATATATATCTCTTCTTCTTATCTTCTCTTCCTAAATTATAAAATGAATATGTTTATGTACCTAAATCTAACCCTAGTCTTTTCTAAAAGTTTGGCCAACAAGGTCAACCCAATTGACTCTATATCTTTATTGACAAAATCAAATTAGGTATTGGTAGACCCTAAATGAGTTTTTTCAATTAGAGTATAGGTTAAATGGGGCTGAAATTATATCATAAACCGTCAAAAAGGATTTTAGGCTAGGGAATGGCTAATGAAGGTAGAAATTACTAGCATAGGGTGAAAAAGAGGAGGTAAATCCTAGGGGAATGTTTTTAGAGAAGGTTAGATTGATAACAAGTAGTATAAAAGAACAAAAATCATATTAAAAACTAATGTTAAACCCACCCCTTTGATGGTTCACCCCTTAAGGCATGCAATCAAATCACTTTATATCCATCACATGAAACATGGTTTAAATTGACCAAATTAAATATCTATATGACTCCCAAAATTTTAATAATCCTAATGATAACATTGTTTACTTTCCAAAAAAGAATGGAAGTTTTAATAATCTTATTTCTTCCACAACAGCTGGGTAAACTAACACTAACATTGGAAAAATTATTCCAAATACCAATGTTGGTCATTCCCTCTTAATAACTCTAATAAAAATCCACCTGCTAATAAAATTCAATTACCTACTAATAAAATTCAAGTCCTTTCACAAATGGTCTAATAAATAAGCCTTACGTAAGAATATAATAGTTTTTAAATAATCCTATTGTAGAACCATATTTTTCATATGGCTAGCCAACCTCAAGTCATCATAACTCAACCAAATAATAATTTTGTTACTCCTATTCTTAGAGATGCCATTGTGAATATCATACCTCAAAATATTGTGCAAAAAGAAAAGATTCAACATATTTAAAATGAACATTTAGATCCATTCATTATGTCCATAGACATTGGAAACATCTATCCAACTATCACATATGATGGGACTAAAGATCTTGAATTATTTCATAAATATTTTTTCAATCTATATAAGGAATGGGTTTAAAATAATACCTTTGTTATTATCAAACATCTAGCCAAAACCATTACAAAAGTTGCACTAAAATGGTATAACCAATTTCCTAGACATTCCATTACATAACTAGAGGATTTAGTCAATGCTCTAGTTAAAAAATTCCAACATAATGATCTTCCTATAAATAAAATTATCCATTTTATAAATTATAATAAAATTCCTAATGAATATAATCATGCTTTCATAAAAATATGGAATCCTTTAGATCATAAAGCAGACCATAACATCAGTGATGATAATCTTTAAAAAATATTTTTTACCACTCTCAAATCTGATATTCAATACAAGATTTTTATTTTCTCTCTCCAAACATTTGAAAAGTATTTGAATCAAGAATAAAGGCATATTTACTCATCTAGGTCAATTTTATCCTTCTGAAATCCTAAAAATTATTTTTTCCAAACTAAAACCAATGCAATCACCATTAATATTCCTCAAACCATGCCTCCTCAAACCAAACCAAGAGAACCTATTTCGTATAATAATTTTCCATCTCACCACCCCCTTTCAATTTATTGGAGATTAATGAGTTTTTATCTACATCTAAACTAGTTTTTATACTAATACTACCCATCCACCATGGTATGACCCCAATACATTTTATTGGTTCCATGTTAATATTGGTCACTCTCATAAGACATGTTTTAACCTTCAAATAAAATTGGTCACCTTCATGTTTGGATAAAAACTTGAAAATAATGATATGATTAAATATTTCCATAGTAAACATCTTAATTTTTTTCAAAGGTGAACCTATACTTCCAAATTGGTAAATCAAAAGTGTTAAAAATCTTCCCAACTGTTAGATCCCAATACCCAAAATTGTAACAATTTTTATTTTATTTTATTGATGTTGATTATGATTAATATTATATTAATCCCAAATATGTGAATTCATAAAATGTTATTACTATCATAATCTTACTCACAAATATCCTATCACCAAGACTAATAATGCTTCTACCTAAAATCAACTTCTTAAAGATACTACAATCTGTCCTACTTCATCTTTGGATCAAGAGGCTAGTGATTGGCAAACTCAACCATTAAACCCTCAACTTGATTATTCCATCCATTCTAAAATCATTACTAATAATCAACCTAAGCTTCATTCAAGCTCTACCTCTAAACCAAAAAGGAATTTTTTAGATGAACTTAACTCCATTCCTTGAAAAATTATTGTAATGAAACTAGTGATAATATCTCATTATCATTGAAATTTTTTCATGCAACAATTGTAAGACATTAAACAACCCCCATCATAATTTTTCATGCAAAAAATTTAATACACTAAAAAACCCCCATCTATTAAATCCAAATATCATATCCCAACTTCCACATGCCCCACATGCATGAAATTTCATGCTATCAACACCATTTATTAATCTTCTTCCTCTATTAAAGCCTCCATAGATCTTCCTGAAGAAGATATTATTATTGACAGGATTATTTTTTGAACCAATGACCCACCCCTCTTTATTAAGATAAGAATCAACAATAACTTAATAACTAAAGCCTTGGTGGATGAGGGATATGGAATTAATGTTACTTATCTCTAGATACTCCAACAAATTGTATACTCCAAATATAATCTTAATCAAACTAGACTTATTTATCATGGATTAAAAAAAACTAATAAAAATCCTCTTGGATTAATTTAGTTTTCCCTTACTATTAGATCCAAAATAATTTGCACCAATATTATGGTTTTATATATTATACTTACTTATAACATGGTTTTAGGTCATCCATGGTATCAATGTATGAGAACTATCACATTTTATAGTATCCAATGCATAAAGTTCATCCATAATGGCCAACGATACAAGTATAAAGCAAATACCAACCCTTAGAGAATTCATCTTCCTAAAATTAAATCTAAGAATCATATCTCTGTTATTACTCATATTAGTAGTCATCCTCTTCTTGAAGTTTTCAACATGAATCTTGACCTACAAGTCATTCTTATGGATTCTAATGATTATAAACCCAATTAATTGTAAAACATTTATGATACCACTAAATTATTTCTTATATATTGGAATGGTTTCTTCCTTATCTCCTTCCATAACATAGGACCATTCATTTTATTGATGATGATATTTAAATATTTCCCCATGTAATGCTAATCAAACCACTTACACAAAAGATGGATTTATTTTTAATTATTATAGGGTAGCAAAATTATTGAAGGATCTTTTATTACTATCCCCTTGCACTTTTAGTAACATGGGTGTCTCTACCAAAGATACCTCTAATGAACTTGATCAACCAGTTTCTCTTACATAAAACATTTATTTATCTTATTACAATGACTAAATTTTGTCCCAAACCCAATCAAGATACTTGGATGTAATTTATTATCATAAGACTCTCACTAAAATACACACTTTCAATTGATAATTTTTTGTGGTTCACATATTCTTGTATTCTACTAAAACTAAATAAGAACCTTAAGTTTATGGCCCTCTAGTGAATCCACCATTGGTAAACACACCATGAGGTTTTTATAAAATTTATCCCCTACATATAATGACATTAACCAACTCAATATCATCTATACTATATCGCACAATCATAATACTATAAATTTATCTGATACTATTCAATATTTCCCTTTAAGTTTAGATTTTATTATCTAACCTAATACAATCCACCCTTTAATTCCTAACTACATCAATCAAGCATCATGAAGTGTTGATATAGTCCCTTCATCTTCATCTTCTCTAGTATACTGTATTAACTAACCTAATATAGTAAAAAAAATTAGCCCCTTTTAATTATATCAAATAGATAGATATAGTTCAACTCTATCCTTTTGTACTGAATTGTATCAGCTAGGCCAATACCATACAATCAAACTATTTTACTTTTAATTAATCCCTTGATATTACCTTATATTCAAAACCTATTATTTCAATACAAATATATTATAATTTAGAAAGCAAAGGTAATTAGATTATGGATCTTGAAGTAGAAACTAAATAATATGGACCTTTACCTATGTTTCCTAGTGGCGAATCTATATTATAATTATTCCATGATAGAGACCTAAACTTCCTCACCTTTATCAAAAAATTGATAATTTTCATAAAAAGGGATCCTTTCTTCAATAATTTTATTACTATTATTAATCTAAAAAAGCATCCTATTTATATTCTACCTTTAGCCCCATATCATTTCCAAGACATAAATGCTATGCATGTTGAATAATTTTTTTCACTTAACTATGACACAACTACATGTCCTAAACCAATTCTATCTCTAAGGAACTATATAGTGAAGATAAATATAACTATAGCCTCTTTTTTGATATACATTATAAATACTTTTATCGGTCATACAAAGAGATGCTCGACATTGACACTAGCATAGTTGTCTATAACATCATCACATATCAAGATATGAAACATGTGCTCAAAAAACAACATATGTTTCCTCCCAAGGTTTCCATCTTATTTCATAAATAAATTATCAAGATCTTAGATGCTACATTCATCAATCCTATAGATTATTCCAAATACATATCCAACATTTCCCCTCTTCTTAATAAATCACTATGGTCATATTAATTTGTATTGACTTTCTTAATATGAACTTGGTATGTACTAAATATAATTTTACTTTACCATTAATTAATTCCATTTTTAATTTTACAACTAGATATGATATGTTATCCCTCATGGATGGTTTTTTTTGGATATAATCAGATTCACATTTCTCCTAAGGATCAATATAAAACTACTTTTACTACCGAATGGTGAATCTATTGATATTTTAAGATGCATTTTGGAATTTAAAACACTGGAGAAACTTATCAATGTGTGATGACCCATATATTTCATGACCTAATCCACAAAATATTCAAAAACTATGTACATTCTCTTATTTATAAATCTAAGCATTGTGTAAAAATATTCATGTTCTTGTTATCATATTTAATCATCTCATCAAATTCAAAGTTAGACTAAATCATTACAAGTGTGTTTTCAATGTCACCTCTATAAAAATCTTAGGATTCTTAGTTTTCATGTGATGGATTATGTATATCTCACTAAAATCAATACCATTATCAACATTATTATTACTTGATATATTCTTGACATTTGTATATATCTTTGGAAACTTGGGTAAATTAACAATTTATCCTTCAGATGGATTATTGAATCTATTTAGTAAAATACATCCTTAATAAAGGTGTTTATATTGAATGAACTGATGTATGTCAAAAACATTTTTAAAACTTGAAAGAATATTTATTTCATCCTCTTACTCTTCAACCACCTATTTTGATCATCATATCATCTTGTATATATCATCTATTCTGATTTCAATTAGGGTAATGATTATCTAACAAAATGAGTTAGGAAAAGAGTATGCCATTTATTACATTATTCTCCTTCATAAATTATGAAACCCATTAGAAAAAAGTGGAACATTAATGTCTTGAAATCTACTTTATAGCCAAAAACTCTAATGATATATTCTTTATCAATCCACTTATTTCATTATCAATTATAATCCCCTTAATCATTTATTCTCTAATAATTTATCACATGGAGACTGGATTAGAAAATTGATGGTACTCTTAATGGAATTTCACTTAATAGTTTTTTGACAAAAAAAATATATTAAATCCAATAGGTTAAATATATTTGCTTTGCATGCTAAATAAGAAATACAAAAAAATAAATAAATCATAGAGGTAGCACTCATAAAAAAATATTATAAATATGAACTCAAATGAGGAGATATGCATTATTAAATAGTTTTTTTTAAACCCAAAACGTTTGAATTCAAGGCTTTGCATCCTTCTCCATATATCCAAAAAATAATCTATTTGACTTCCCTTATGTTATTTCCAAATGAATCTTGAATTTTCCTTCTACATCACACACACACACACACACACAAATATATATATATATATATATATATATATATATATATATATATATATATATATATATATATATATTACATAATTCCACATTATAATAAATTTATCCTACCTATGCCTATGCTAATAGTCACCAAAAAAAATATAGGTGTCTCATCTTGAGACACTTAGATGAAATGCTATATAT